>JAIUZE010001624.1:0-100565 GCA_022085475.1 Heliosperma pusillum
TCGCTTATTTAAGTGACAAAACCCGTCAAATGGGTCAAATTCACTAAGACGGGTCTATCTCGCCTAGATGGGTCAAACATACTCTCATGGGCCGAAAAGACTACCAAGTCCACTGAGTTGAGAAGTCAAGCCTCTCATTTCTTATAAATACCATCATTAGTGCTCATTTTGAAGGTAATCAGAAGGAATCAAAAACAAGAAGGAATCAAAAACAAGAACCACCACACAAACACAAAAACTACATTAGAGAAACAAAACCTCTCTAGAACAAAAACCTCTCTACAAAAACCTCTTCCAAGAGAAATATTTAGAGAAAAACTACTCTACAATCTGACATCAAACATCCATTGCAAGTCATTTGAAGAGGAGAAATCAAATCAAAGGAAGGAGAACGAAGTCTTCAAATCAAGACCCTCCTTTAATCCGTCTATTCATCCAAATCGCGGAAATCGAATCAGTAGAATAACTAGTAGTTTGTACCCAAAATCATTTAAATTAATAAAAATTTACTTTGTTGCATTATTTTGTGTTTTCTCTACTTGTTTGCAGATCTACACGAATTTATTGTTACAAATTTGGCACGCTCGGTGGGACATCTCTACTACTCATCTCTTTTTCCGCATAATCAAGTTTCAAGTCATTCTTTCCGATGGCCTCCAAGAAGATCTCCACCATGTCGAAGAGGATGACATCCAAATCTGATGACGAAAGTTCAACCCGCCTTGGTGCACCTTTTGATGAACAAAGCATCGGCGTTTCCACAAGGAGTAGGCCCAGATCTACCCTCATTCGCGCTGGCGCGGCGAGACTCCATTCTTCATCTGTGCCTACGAGACCCCGCAAATCTGGTGTTTCCGTCGCTACTCTCAAGAAATCATATGGTGCCGGCGACTCTAGGCAATATGGATATCCAATGTTCGGTTCCTTTTCCCACGTCCAAGTCGACGAGCCTAAGTTCTCCTCATCAACATCATTTCGGGAGAAGGCGCACGACGCTTCGGAGAAAAGGAATGTTCACGCTAGTCCGTTGCTAGGACCACTCTCCGTGGAAGATTGCCAAAGCAGCGTTGGATCGTCTCCGTCTTCACCACAAAGGACTAATCAAGAGACGACAAGCCAGCGGTCATATTACATGGTGGCGCCTGTCATGGTCGTTGAGGCCGACATTGTGGAAGAACAACTCAACAAAATGAAAACCCTTCTTGACGAACTCATGAAGGATAATGAGGAAAAGACCAAACAGATTGCTACCTTGACGAAAAAGTTGGGAAAACGGCATGCGTCGTCATATCTCAGTGACAAGAGTGACCACGATAGTGACATCGGCGATGATAGTGGGAAGCCAAGTAAATCGGTCACCGCTGAAGACATCCAGGAGATGATCTCGAAAGCTTTCAAAAGTCAATTCAACGGGAGCTTTAATTCGGGAAAACATTGTTATATCAAGCCTTATAGCAAGAGGATCGACTGCATGAGGATGCCCACCGGCTATCAACCACCGAAGTTTCAGCAGTTTGACGGAAAGGGCAACCCCAAGCAACATGCTGCTCATTTCATTGAAACTTGTAACACTGCGGGTTCTGTGGGAGATCTCTTAGTCAAGCAATTCGCCCGTTCGTTGAAAGGTATTGCTTTTGACTGGTATACGGATCTAAGCGTCGAGTCAATCGACAGTTGGGATCAAATGGAGAAGGAATTCCTCAATCGATTCTACAGTACCAGGCGTATTGTAAGCATGACGGAGCTCACCAACACAAAACAATGGAAGGATGAACCCGTCATCGACTACATCAATAGGTGGCGCGCGTTAAGCCTGGAGTGCAAGGATCGTCTCAGCGAGATTTCAGCTGTGGAGATGTGCGTCCAAGGCATGAACTTGGACTTGGTTTATATTCTTCAAGGAATTAAGCCGAGGACATTTCAAGAACTGGCGACTCGGGCTCATGACATGGAGATCACCATCGCAAGTCATGGGGGACAACTATTCCGCCACTAAAACTAATGCAAAAAAAAAATGGAGGATTCCCAATAAGCTATGGCCACCGTCAAGGTCAGGGTCAATTCTCCAGTAAAAAAAAGACAAGGCCTTCGTCAAATATTGGGGGCAAAGAACACTCCTAAGCAAGAGGGAAAACTGCAAGTCCAAACTCCTAAGCAAGAGTTTAAACGGCAAGTTCAAGCTCCTAAGCACGAGCCTAAACTGCACACACACAAAAAAAAAAAGAAAAAAAAAAGGAATTCAAAAAAAAATTCCCACACAAAAAAAAAACTCCCCCACACAAAAAAAATTCTCACACGAAAAAAAAAAACCCCCTCACACAAAAAAAAAATCCAAATCCAAACCCAAATTTCTTTGGATGAACTACGTTGGCTTGATCTTGTGGAATAATTTTTTTATTTTTACAAGTACGTAGGCAGCTTGAGTCTTGCTCAAGTCCAGCCACACCAAACAAATAAAAAAAAGTTATTTCAAAGTCCATATATTGGGGGCATCAAGGATACACCAAATCGTGTCCTTGCTCTCTTTCAATGTCAAATTTGAAGTAAAACTTAAGACTTGAAAAAAAAAAAAAAAACTTTCAAGCAACGAGAGTCTTCAAAGAACTAATACGACGAAGATTTGGAGAAAGCTCTTAAGCACCACATCGTTCGTCAAAATTATTATCAACAACTGACCAAGTCTCGGAGAAAGTCAACATGGCGAGGATTTGGAGAAAGCTCTCAAGCACCACATCATTCGTGAAAATTATCATCAATGATTGACTAAGTCTCGGAGAAAATCTGGGGGATAAGATTTGGAGAAAGCTTGCAAGCACCAACTTCTTGTTTATGTAATACGACGAAAGGTCAAGGCAAGTTCGTTGTAACTTCTCAGCGAAAGTCGTGACACGATTATTTGGAGAAAGCTCTCAAGCACCAAACATCGTCAAAAAAAAAAAATGGGTCTTCTAGTATTCCTACTAACGCGGAATATAATGAAATTCGGATCCAAATTAAAGTGAAAGATGGCATCTCGTCGAGCTTCACCTTTCGAGAGTCGATAGTGTAAAAGCTTTGAAAACTTTGGTATAACGTTGCTGTCTCGGTGGTGTGACGAACGCAACACGGGTGCCGAGTTTTTAGTTCCTTGCCACCAGCAGTCTAAGTTCGACGGAAATGTCATCGATAACCAACACTCGGCGAAAGAACCCGTTATAAGAGGGAAAATGGCGTGCTTGACTTCGGCGTCCGCTCCGTCGCTGACATTGTCGAACGTCACAATATACTTCTTGCTGGTCTTTTGAGATTTGCCCATCTTAAAGCGTACCATGCCGTCTTGTAAGACCATAGTTCAAACAAATTATTTCCTTTTGAAAAAAATAAAGAAATGTTTGATTTCACGGCTGACAAGTGACACCAAACAAATGGAGTAACAAAACCCACAATTATCTCACAGAAAAAGAATTGTTTCCTTCAAACACTAACAAGGACTCAAAAGTCAAAACAAAAGCTTCTATTCACTCAAAAGTCCATGAAACTCAAAAGAACACATTCAGACCTTTAAGTCAAAGGTTTTCCATCATCAACTCACAAAAAAAAAAAATTGAAATCGTGCCCTCCAAATTCCCAAATTAAATCCAGAAAGCCTCCAAAATCAAATTCATTAGGCTTTGTAAATCAATTTGAGTCAAATATATTTTATTAGACATTATTCTCGTATCGAATAACGCCCTTCGTGATAGATCGATTTTCTATCACAGGTGAATTAGCATCGCTGGAGGTACTCAGCAGAGGAAAGCAAGAGAAGCGTCGAGGTTTCGGGTGTCAAATGCATCGCCAGGTGGATGGCGGGTTTTGCCGTCAGCCGAACGCAGGCGTTAGAACCAGAGCACGTCGAAGCAGATGCGGATACGAACTCGAGCCAAGTTTTTTTCGGTTTTGCTGCCCGTGTCTGTCACCGTCAAGAAGCCGTCCAAGGGTCGGGTTTCGCGCCAAATAGGACGGGGTTCGGCTGTTCGGGTCAAACTTGGTGATAGATTTTCATAAAGGGATGCTCCGGTTTATGATCCTCAAGTGTTACCCCATCGTCAAACTCAACGACCACCTCGATTTCGCAGTTCACACGCCTAAAGAAGGGGTGAATTTTGAACTTTGAGAACCGAGGACCGCGCCGAGTTAACAATGAGCACTGGGCATATGTCTAAGAAGAAGCAATTCAGGGACAGTTCACTGGCAATCAGTCAGTGCACTGACGTTGAGGCGTTAGCAGTCCGTACGTGCTGCTGTGAAGCATGTTTCTCGCTTTGAAGAAGTGACATACTGCGAACATACAAAAAAATTGGTGAGTAAAATTCAAATATTGCTCACCTATACACTTCAGGCTGGTGCTCGGTTCTGTCCGAGAACGAATTCCGCAACTCGGTCACGAAGTCAATTGGAGTACAGGCTCATAGACTGGTCACGAGGCTTGGGGTTTCGTCTCGGAAGTTGCAGCAAACTTGTGTCTTGCACGCTGATGGTGTTGAATTATAAAGCTTTTCTTTTCCTTATATACATGAGCAACAAGGCGGAGTTTTGGAAACGAGATATCGTCGGAGCCGTGTTATGGAAATTCATACCAAAAAAAAAAAAAAATTCGTTCACTTTTAGCAAGTGAATATAAAAAAAGAAAAAAAAAATTTCAAAGCCCTTAAGGAAAGCTGTGGAAACGGTAATGGAAAATAATAATATTAGCATATAGTAATGTTACTACTTTCCATTCTTCGGGTTTTGGCAGAAGGAAAGATATTGGTCAATTGGTCAAATGACAAAGCTTAAAGCAAATTGGACGTGCTCAATTCGCCAGAAGACGGATACACGCTGATACTACGGAATCTGATCAAAGTCGAGAGGCTGACAAAAGATTAAGTCCGGACGGAGTTTAGTAGCAAAACTTAAAGAGTCGAGACACGGTCGTGCCTAAACACTTAAAAAGTGTACATGACCGAATCTCGAGGGGGCAATTTGTAGACACGTAAAATTTGTCTAAGTGCCACGTCGGAAGTCAAAAGTCAAAAATGTTGACCCGTCAAAGGAAAATAAACTAAAATAATTGATTTGGACGAAATTATATTAAATTAGTCCATTTTAGTTATTTTTAATCCGGCTCGCTTATTTAAGTGACAAAACCCGTCAAATGGGTCAAATTCACTAAGACGGGTCTATCTCGCCTAGATGGGTCAAACATACTCTCATGGGCCGAAAAGACTACCAAGTCCACTGAGTTGAGAAGTCAAGCCTCTCATTTCTTATAAATACCATCATTAGTGCTCATTTTGAAGGTAATCAGAAGGAATCAAAAACAAGAACCACCACACAAACACAAAAACTACATTAGAGAAACAAAACCTCTCTAGAACAAAAACCTCTCTACAAAAACCTCTTCCAAGAGAAATATTTAGAGAAAAACTACTCTACAATCTGACATCAAACATCCATTGCAAGTCATTTGAAGAGGAGAAATCAAATCAAAGGAAGGAGAACGAAGTCTTCAAATCAAGACCCTCCTTTAATCCGTCTATTCATCCAAATCGCGGAAATCGAATCAGTAGAATAACTAGTAGTTTGTACCCAAAATCATTTAAATTAATAAAAATTTACTTTGTTGCATTATTTTGTGTTTTCTCTACTTGTTTGCAGATCTACACGAATTTATTGTTACACACACCACCACTAGATGAAGGCAAACCCGTTCTAGGACCACGACGAGGCACCAATTTCCCATTAATAATGTCAACAAACATTTTAGAAAGCAACCCGTCTCCCATCTCATCACTTAACGTTTCTTCTCTATTACTCCCCGCAACAATCAAGTTTTCGGCCTTGAAAATATCGGATAGCCACCCCGCATAAGACACAATAGTCTTAGCATTAAATTTCTTTTTCTGAAAGTCAGTCGCAGTTTCGTTGATATAGTAAAAGATAAGGGATGGTAGGCTGATGGGTATATGTTTGACAAGGTGATAAAGCAAGATCATTTCAAGGAGGGAGCATCGCCCTCGGCTATTGTTACTGGGGAGAAGGACTCTTTGTATTAGGTTGAAAAAGAGTTTGTGGTTTGGGAGAAGTTCACGGGTATAGATGTCGGTCGGTCCATTGGGGGTGGGGCGGAGGGTCATGAGTAAATCGGAAGTGATTTTATCAATCTCACCCCAACCATGCTTAGGGAATGTGGTTAGACCAGTGGATGTAACCCCTAGGTAGGTACTGAGTTGCGAAATGGTAAGAACAAAGGGTTTATGATTGACAAGGGCATACATGGTTCCAGATGCAACATCAACCTTCACTGTTGCATAGAATTGGATTACTTCCGACAAGTACACATGACAATGCTTGTCGAGAAGGTCCAACCATGTTTGAGCAACAATAGCTTCTTTAAAAAAAATGAAGGCAGGAGAAGTGTCATACCAAGTTATTTTGTAGCGCCTACCACTGTGAAAGCAACATTTCATAATCCCAGTGCAAATATTGAGTGTGTCGTCGGGAAGTTTGATAGAGATGAGTTGGGCTAAGGCTTGGTTTTTGAAGGATTCAGAAAAGGATGGAACAAGGTCCATGCATGTGTTGAGAGGAACCTTGTCTTCAATTATAGTGTCTTCATCAATGATATCGTCCAACACAACCTTCTTGCGAGTATACCTTGATTTCTTTAAGGGAGTGGAGGAGGAGGAGCCCTTCTTTCGTTTCTTTGGGATCATTTCGGAAATGGGTGGATCAACATCTGCATGTACTTCATCTTCCCAAAATTTGGGAGCAACATCATTTGGTTTGGCAGTGGAGAAAAGAGAATCAATACCGTCATTCAAAGGTTCAATTACCAAATCATCTTTTGGATCCTTTTCCTTTCCCTTTTCAGGAACCAACTCAGATTCGGTGGCTACAGGAGCGTTTGTCATTGGGATTTCACCTTCTTTCTCCTTTTCATTGTTAGGCTCAGGTTCATCTTCATCAGTATCATGGTCAATATCCTCATCGAGCAACAGGGACATGGGAGCACGCTTATTTAGACCGCCACGACCTCTCCTTCCCCTGCCTCATTGAGGCGCAGCAGTTTTCTTTCGTGCCACAGTGGCGGCTGATGTGACAATAGGTTGTTGCGGGGAAACCACTTTAGGTTTTGTTGGAGGGACGGGTAATTTAACAAAAGTGCTTCCCAGTTTTGACGAAGTTTCAGAGGTTTGAGCCATTTTCTTTGTCGGATTGTAGGAATCTTGAAGGTTTTTGAGTTCTCTACATATATTTGCAGACTTTTTGGGAGGCATTTTCGTGGTTTTTTTTTTTTTTTTAAATGATGATGGACGGTTATGGAGTGAAGGAAGTGAGGGGTTATTTTAATTTTGAATTTGGTTTAAAGTGTGGTGAATGGATGGAGGTTAAAGTGTGGTTATTGCATGGGGGTTAATGGGAGTGGGCCGTGTGTCATTAATGTGGGAGGTTGAGTGTAATGGGTAGGTTAGATGGATGAGACGATTAATGTGGTGATTTGACAAAAGTGTGGTTGAGTGGCTCAAGACAATAAAAGACTTATTTGTGCATGTTGTTTGTTTATCAGTAGTTTTTATGCAATATTCCAATTAATTAACTTGTATTATCAAGCTATCATCCTCTTTCTAGTCAGACATGTGGAGGAAATAACAAAAATATAATAAGTTATTCAATTAAACCAATTTCTAACCGGAGTTTTACGAATTGTTCTCTTTCTAACGGTTTTGTAAAAATGTCTGCGATTTGATTTCCGTTCTACAAAAACTAAGGCAAATACTACCCTTCTCGACTTGATCACGTAAAAAATGATGCCTTATCTCGATGTGTTTAGTTCGAGAATGTTGTATTGGATTTTTCGAAATGTTAATTGCACTCGTATTATCGCAAAAAATGGGAGTTGTGTCGAATATAATACCGTAGTCATGCAATTGTTATCGTATCCAAAGAATCTGTGTGCAACCGAGGGATGTACTGATGTACTCACTTTCAGCAGTAGAGAGTGCCACGATGTTTTGTTTCTTGGAAGCCCATGATATGAGGCACGGACCCAAGAATGTAGCGATACGTGATGGTTGTTTCGTCGTCAATGCAAACATCAAAATATAAACCCTATATAAGTAGTATAAAGGGGTCGAATCCACGAGGATGGAGGGGTCAACTACAAGTTCGATCGAGTCCTATTCTAGCCTAACAAAGGTTGGATGGGAAGGTTAACTAAGAACTAGAAAATGCAAGTAATCGCTAAATAATATGGTAAAGACAATTAAGGGAAAAACTAAGGTAAAAGGTTCACCTTAGGGGGATTAATGGGTTAGTCAAGTAATTAGCAAATGGGTAATAAATTCGAGTAGAATTAATTGCTAATGTCTCAATAATTAATAATCTTCAACAAAGCCATCGCATTTGTCTCAAATCACTCATATAAACACTAGTCTAATAATCTCTACCACCGTCGCTTAAGAGATAATCAAACGATATTTGATAAAGCGGGTAACTTTCGTTTACACAATTCATCAAATACCTAGTGTGCATATGGGTAATACCCAAATTATTACCACAAGTCTACTAATTACCCAACCAATTATCCCACATAATCCTCCCTTAGGCTCCCCCTAAACCCTAGAGGGAGACTACTCACTCATATTATAGGAAATCAAACAACTAAAGGCAAGGAATAATGAAATGAACATCATGCTAAGGAAATGAATAATTATAACAATCGAATGATAAACAATCAACTAGGAATGAAAATAAATTGCATAAATAACAAAAAGATGAGAAATTTATACCAACAAAGCTTGTATTAATGAATAGGGGGAATGTCTTCACCCAAAATCTTCAATACAAACCCAAAACTATGATAGTTCTACTAAGAAAGACTAGATCTACTAACTTGAATTGAGAAATTAAGCTTAATTAGGGAACGATTAGGAGAGTAATTAGTGAGTATTAGAGATTACAAATTATCTAGGGTTTTGTGCTAAGTGTTGATGCCAAAACTGCTTACAAAAATTAGGGGGAGGGTATACATAGGTATCTCAAAAATTAAGAAAGAAAATAGAAGAGGGGTGAATTTGCGGAGCTGTGTTCCTGGCCGGTCGACCGACCGCCGGCCCCCTTACCGGCCTGGATCACATCAGTGTCTTCCTTCTTCTCGACTTCAAAAATATTCTAAGTGTGAGAATGCGTTCCCAGCCGGGTGCCCGGCCGCCGGGTGTCCACCGGCCTAGAACATCATAAACTTCCCAAGTGCTTACTGATGTAGCGCGAGCCGGGTGGTGGGCCGGCCGCCGGGTCACCGGCCGGGGCTACCTGGGCCAATTCTTCACCCTCTAATTTTCCTTCATTTGTGGGACTGTGTTCTGATCCGGGTGGCCGGCCGCCGGTCGGTTGGCCGGCCTGCGCCACCTGAGGCTTGCCTTTCTCATTTCTTCATCTCATCTCCGAATCCCGACTCATGCAAGACCTTTATGCTCCGATTTCTTCATTTCCGTCTTAATTCCTACAAATTAAGATCGGCATTCATAGCACGGGAAATCGGGAAGCAAAATGCAATCAAGGGCACGGAAATCCGTGTAAACGAACCAATATGGGGACGAAAATGAGAGGAAAAATGTGACTAATTAAATGCTTATCAAAATTCCCTACACTTAAGACTTACTCGTCCTCGAGTAAGTAAACAAGATTCGAGACCCATAAGTACCCTTATTCAACACTACACTAATACTAAGGCTACTACCTAAACTACTAATAATATCCGACGGTAGGCAATTAACGGGCCTCCTCCGCCCCTTCAACTCACAACGAGATACTCATGAGGTAGAGTACCTCCTTGCAAGGCAAGTAGGGGCTTGCTCAAAATCGCGGCACATCCAAATGATAAGCACGTAAGAACACGACAAAGATGCATCTAACAAGAGAATAATCACATGCCTCATCCATGTGACGGAAATATCTAAGAGGAAAACCGTCTAAATAATGCATGATCCTTATAAGCCACTAGTATCATAAAGCATGGAGAAATATTCGCCTCCTAGCGGTGCAAGTCTAATGAGAATTTTGAACCCCGTCTACTATTTGCTTGGTCAAAAGCGAGAAAATGGAAGATGGAAATGAAATCCTCGTGAATTTATTAAGCACAATAGCATATGGAATTCACGTTTCTCAAATAAATGAGATACAAGGGTCGTCCCGTCTCACTATGCAACTCAAGGGCAAATGATCCAAGAAGGGTTAAAGGAAAAGGATAATTGAGTCTAATTGCTTGCAAAATTTTCATTTCAACACTTTGCTTTCTTTTTCTTTTTCTTTTTTTTTTCTTTTTGAGTTGCACTTTAATTTGCAATTTTTGGCATGAAAGCACACGGTTTCCGTCAAGGACACGCGGTCGGAACCAACAATAGGGGTATCCCCACCGTAGTGGCATCGAAAGGGACCCTAGATATGGGTCCACTAGAATCCCTAGAAGTCCCGTTTTGCATTTCCTCGACGAAAACAAGAAAACATGATACTTGACTCAATATTTTTAGCTTGTTTGATTTGTTTCCTTTTTAGAGCAAAAGTGGAAGAACAATGAATCAAGGTTGGTTGCATAGCAAGTACGGTCACCTAAGAGTCCTTTCTACCGTCGGAATATTCACATCAATTGAGGTTGTCGAGGTGGAATAAGCGCAAACTCGTGACTTGGCATTAGTAGACGGGTCAAAACTCACTAGAAATGCACAACCCAGGGCGTCTAAAATTCCACGATTAAGATGAACACTTTATGAATGAAAAATTAGCTAAAAGGGACTATGCACATTCAACAAGTTTTCCAAAAAGACAATTATAAAATCATTTTCCTAAATGCAACTATATGCCATGATGCAATCTAGCATATATACAACCTAAATGCACATGCTCTAAGCGACTATATGACACACAAGCTAATGTTATCTCCTAACAGCACACAAGTGGCACACACGCCAGTCAACAAAATTCACAGCATCGTCATCAACACACCCCGTCCTCAAGTAAGAAGAAAAGGAGATAAGGGAGAAGAGAAATAGGAAAGATCTCACCAAAGCGTCTTCATTTTCCCTTTTTTGTGCCTCTTATGATGTGGAGCGCACCTATGGATGGAGATAAGACGAAACACACGGCAATATATACAAAATAAACTATATAGAAACTAATCTAAACATATTTATTTGGAAAAATTTCAAATTTTTCGATTTTTAGGCATTTTTCGACTTTTTTCAAATATCAACGATATATACAAAAGAAATAAAATCCTCCCCACACTTAAGTCTTACTCGTCCTCGAGTAAGTGACTCAAATATGAAAAGAGGGGAAAAGAGGGGAATTCCCTCCCCACACTAGGTGAAGTAATCTTGAATCTTCTACTTCAACTCACCACCTTCTTGTTGGCTTTGAAGCGCACCAAGATAACACCTACACATATGAAATAACAAAAATAAGCAGGCCAAGAAATATATACACTCAAGCAAACAAATGGCCTAAAAATCCCATCAAGGATCTCATTAACTTGTCAAATGAGGATGACCAATCTTCGAAAAAGTGGTCACATGCAATACAAAGCGAGCGAGGCGAACCACATAACCAGGAATGGAGAAGTACATTAATGAAAAACTTGTGAGGAAAGAAGCGAATACCAAATATTTCAAAGACACTCAAGTATTGGTCAATTGGTCTCAAATCCACAAGAGGAGGGGTTAGACGACTCTCCAAATCACACATAAGTCCAAAGGCCAAACTAACCCTCTTGAGACTCTCCTCACAATCCTCACCAACAATCATAGGCTCAAGCAAAGGGGTAAAAGAAATGAGGTTAAAGGAATCGGTAATGAGCTTCTCCTCACTACTACAGAAAACCTCAAATTTCTCAAGAATGGGTTCTTCAAGTAGAACAATCTCACAACCCCGTTCATCCTCAATGCCCAAACTCTCCTCACTCAAAGAGTCACCAAAAGACTCATACTTCTCTTTTCCTTCATCCATTTGCTCTTCACTAACTTCAAATGTAAGAGCATCATTTATTTTGACCAATTCCCTTTCCAAGATCTCATGATTCGCCTCAAAAGACACACCCTCATATTCACACAAATCAAATTCCTCAAAGTTTTCGCTAAGAGGCCTATTCGGTTCATTCAACCATACATCATCATTATCATCATCAAATCTCACACTCTCAAACTCACAATCCATAAATAAAGGTGTAGGTTGGAAGATAAGGGGTGAAGGGGGTCTTGCCAAAGGGTAATGAGGTTCAAAAGAAGAGTCACGGGTATCCAGTTCATCATTATCATTGTTCATCACATTGTCATACATAGGTGGTGGGGAAATCTCCTCAAGCACAAAATTACCTTCCCCTTCCACATCAACACTTTGATAATGCAATTTCACATAGATAAGTGAATATTTGTATGATTTTAACCCCCAGTTTAGCTCGGTTTTGTATGTCATTTGTGCTATGTTAAGCCATTTTATGAGCTAATATCGTCTTCTAGGCGAATTCCTGTTTTCTAACTTGTTTTGTAGGGAAAGTGACGTTTCTACGCCCTTTTTCTATATTCCCGAGCATTTGCCTAGAACCCGACGATTCGAAGAAGAAAGCTTGACCATGTGTAAGGCATTTCAAGAAGGTTCACTAACTTAAGAGAGAGAAGAAGCAAAGACGGTTTCGTAGTTGTCGGAAGACCAATCAATTAGACGGGAGAATTCATCGCTTTACATCATACCCTATCAACAAACCCGATTGTATAAGTCAAGGGGGATGTTGGAAGTCAAGTCAAGCAAAGGAAGATGAAGCGTTAGTCAAGAGCTTCCAGAAGACGACTTACCCGATCGGGTAAGTGTGTACCCAATCGGGGATGTGTGCTGCTCCAAGCATTGCGGCTCCTTCTTCCTAAATTTGTCTTATGTATTTAATGCCCGACCTCTTCTCCACGAAACCCTAATACTATAAATATATGCTCTAGCCTCACAACACAATACACTATCTTACACAATCTAATCCTATATTTCATACAATCTTCTTATTAGTTTTCTCTTTAGTTTTAGTCTTTCTAGTTTAGTTTATCTTCTTCTTTTGTCTTTTGTTTCTAATTTATTTCTGTCCATTTCATATCAAAACATTAGTTTAGTTCAATAAGAATTTCAATCTTTGTATCTACTTTGTTGGGTTCAAGAGTTGTAATTCGAAGTACGGTATTTCTATGCAAGGGATTTCTATTATTGTTATCACTTTCATCATTGATCATCACCTAGGTACTCCTAATTTATCCTTTGTTTATTTTTCTTTATTACTTTCCATTTGATTGTCATTTTCTATTTCATTAGATTCATTTTCATGTTGTTATAATCATAGTTTCATTTCTTAGATTGTCGTATAACGTCGTTATTATCGCCACATAGAGAGTCTAAATTATTGTCAAAATCAACTAAATATGTCTATCCTAGTTTCCATTATCACCATCATCTTAGATATAAACATAATCATGAGTGAGTAGTCACCTCTCTAGGGTGTAGGGTAGTCATGTTAGATTGATTAAAAGATGATAATTGGATAAAAGCAATTGTGCTTTTAAAACATTGTGTCTATGCATGTTTGGACTTTAACGATAGTTGACGATTCTTGATCACAATCATTGACTAGTGTGGAATTCTTTTCCAAGGTAGATATACAGGAATTGAATAGACAAAACGTGACATAGTGGATTAAGACCTAGTAAATCGCACTAAAAGCCTGCTAGACCATCTGATCTATGATTGTAATGAACACACCATTCTTACGAACGCTCAATGAATTATTTGCATATCCTAAATCCAATTTCATCAATATGTCAATCTGCATGCGTGAACCTATTTCCCTAGATGCTTCTCATTATTGTTAATTTATCATTTGCTTTATCGTTTTCATTTCAATTCGTTTTTATTTTGTTTTTATGCCATTCGTTAGTTTAGACATCACAAAATCCAAAACCCAGAAAATCATTAGATAAAACTCAATTGTGAGACGATTCACAATCCATAGGAAACCCCATCTCCCTGAGGATCGACCCCTACTTCCCTAATTACATTAATTTGTTATTAGCCTAGTCTGGGTAATTTATCTTTGTATCGGGCTTGCGACAGGCACGATCACACATACTCTTCTTCAAATGTTTCATCAACAACCTCATACTCATCAAAGTAAGTCTCCTCACCAACAACATCATCAACACACTTCTCATTACCAAGTTTCACATCAATTGTGACACATTCTAGCTCATTCAAGTTCATGTCATCTAAATCACCATCAACAAGAGAACAATGAGGATCATACAAACACGAACTATCATCAATACTCATGAACTCCAACTCACTTTCATCACTTGATATTTCAAAATTCACATGATTAGGTGTGAGTTGGTGTTTAAGAGGTGAAACTGGGCAATAAGGATAGTGTGACAAGTTTCCAACAAGTGGTAACTTAGCATTCACATCATTCATCACATTTACATTCAAAGAAGGTGGGGAACAAACATATAGAGGGCAAACTTGAGAATTATGTCCACCGCCACCACATGTATAACAAGTTGATGAAAAATCATGCATACCACACATATTAATCGAGGAGAGGGGAACATGTTGAGATTGGATATTGTTCACATTATCGAGAAAAAGAATCATTACTCTTAACCAAATCATCAAATAAAGACTTTATATTCTCATCTCTAGCCTCTAAAATTTCTTGGTGGGCTACCTCCTCATCATGGAGTGCCACTTGTAGAGCTTCTTCTTCACATTTCTCTTCTTCATGCATCTTTTCACCCACTTCTTTTATGACTTCTACCAAGCAAGCTTTGTGAAACATTGGTCCCTTCACTAGATGAGGAAGATTAAATTCAAGAGTTTCGTTCCCCACCCTAAATGTTAGCCGCCCTTCCCTCACATCAATGAGGACTCCTCCGGTAGCCAAAAAGGGCCTACCGAGGATGATGGGAGTGTGGCTATCCTCCGGGATATCTAGGACAACGAAATCCGTGGGAATCAAAAATTTACCAACTCTAACGGGTATGTCCTCAAGCACACCCAAAGCTTGCTTAACGGACCTATCCGCTAGTTGGAGAGTCATAGAAGGCTGGGTTAAACTATCAAGCCCAATTCTTTTAGCAATAGTTAAAGGAATGACACTTACACTTGCACCGTTGTCACATAATGCCCTTGAAATCATGACTCCCTCTACAACACAAGGGATTGAGAAACTTCCGGGGTCCCCAAGCTTTTTTGGCATTTTGAAAGAGTTAGGATTAATGAGGAGAGCACTACACTCCGCCTCCATAACCATAACATCTTGGGTACCCAAAGTCCTCTTGTGAGTCAAGATGTCTTTAAGAAATTTTGAGTAAGTGGGCATGTTTAATATAACCTCGGTGAAAGGCAAGGTCACTTCAAGTCCCTCAATCATTTTTCTAAATTGGGTGAACTTGAAGTTTTCCTTAGTTTTCAATGTTCTAGAGGGGTAGGGAATGCCGGAAACAACAAGTGGAGAATTGGAAGATACCTTTGGAATGGGAGTTTTTTTGGTTACCTTAGCTTTTGCTATTGGTTGCACCTCTACTCCTTCATCATCGGCATCCTTGATCATCTCCTCCTCATAAGGCATAATTTCGACATACCCATCTTCTCCCTCCTTGGGTTGATCATCTTCACCCTTGCCATCATCTTTTAACTTCAAGGTAGGAGTCAAAATAGGCTCTTCGATTTCTTCACCTTCCTCAACATGCTCTTCATTTGGAATTTCATCATTCATCAAGTCCATGTAGGGGTTATCGAGCACAATTCCACTCCTCAAAATCACCGCACATTCTTGGTGACTTGATGAAGCATCCTTGGAGCTTTTCCCTTGAGCAAGTAGACCTTCCGGAGGCCTTTAAGGATTGTTCAAAGCTTGAGAAGCTAACCTAGCTTCCAATTCTCTCACCTCTTTCTTGTGAGCGTTGGTGACATTTTGCAGGGCCAAGTTGTTTTGGATTTCCATGTTCTTGACTAGTTTCAAAACATCACTCATAGAAGGTTCATTCTCTTGGTGAGGTTGGTTTGTTAAAGGTAGGGCAAATGCATAGTCATTTCGACTACTTGAACCTTGGTTGTTGTTTCTTTGGTTGTTAAAGTTTCCTTGTTGGTTGTTATTGAAATTTCCTTGTTGTCCTCTTGAACCTTGACCATTGAAATTTGGTCCTTGATTGTTGTTAAAATTTGACCCTTGGCCTTGGAAAGATTGATCGGGAAACCCTTGACTTGCTTGATTATTTTGGTTGCCTTGGTAAAAATTACCTTGGCTTTGATTGTTGAAGTTTGGGTTCCCTTGGTTTTGGTTCCAATTTCCTTGACCTTGATTCCAATTACCTTGGTTTTGAAAGTTACCATGGTTATTGTAACCTTGATCATTGAAGTGTTGATTTTGGAAATGGTTTGATCTTTGGCCTTGTTGAGAGTTGTTGAATTGATTATTGTAGTTTCCTCTTGAAAATTGACCTCCCCCTCTAGGTTGGGAAAAACCCGGAGGGTTGGAAGTTTGAGTTTGTGTGTGTTGAGGGTTTAACACATTTTGGCTTTTGTAGCTCATGTTTGGGTGATTTTTCGAACCCGGATGATAGAAGTGGAATTTGGGTTGTAAGCACCTTGGTTTTGGAAGGGAGGCCTTGAGGGTCGTGGGTTGTTGTCGACCCCTTGGAATGAATTCACATGTTGATAGTCATTTCCTCCTTCATTGTTATAAGATACATTGTTCCCACAAACTTCAAAGGTGTGTCCATACCCATTGCAAATTTGACAAGTAGGGGTTTGATAAGCTTCCACCATAGGAGGTGCATAAGACCCACTAGCTTCATTCACATGATGGCCTTGACTTTGATTTTGAGCCTTTTGAAGCTCGGCAAAACCCTTAGTAAAAGTTTGTGTGAGCAAATCAATCTTGGCATTGGTATCCGCATTTGAAAAGTTCTCACCTGGGTATTTAGAATTCCTCCTCAAGCTATTTCCTCTAGTACCATAGCTAGACTCCGACTCAACCATTTTTTTAATCAATGCCGCCCCTTGATGGTCATTCAAATGATCGAAACTTCCCCCCGCGGAGGCATTAACCATAGCCTTGGTTTGAGGTAGAAGAGTTTGATAGAATTTTTGAGTGACATACCAATCCGCTATGCCATGATGAGGGCAACAGGCAAGTAGATCAATGAATTGATCCCATGCTTCTCCCAAGGATTCTCCATCCTCTTGTTGGAAGGTTGTTATCTCATTTCTTAGCATTGCCGTTTTGGAGGCGGGGTAGTACTTGCTTAGAAACTCCTTAGCTAAAGCATCCCAAGTAGTAAAAGTGCAGCAGGAGCTCACCCAAGGGGCCTTGATGATCAAGCCACAAACAAGACAAGCCTGACCCCAAGATCCCCTCAGATGGAAGCTCGAGTTACAAGGTCCAAACAACAAGCCATAACTAGCCAAGGTCAAGCCAGGCCAAGCCACAACAGTGAGGAAGACAGTCCAGGGCTCAGAAAGCCATGCCAAGCCCCAACTCAGTCCACATTTCCCACACAAGACAGAAACAATGCCATTCAGAACCAGACAGACCCATCAGCAAACCCTGCACCAAGGAGGTACACCAGGGCATCTCAACCACCCCCAACATGGCCTACCATCAAGCCAACCCCTCAATCTACAAGTTTGTCCAAGATAACTCTTCTTGAAGTCTAGCAAAAACACAAGTAACAAGCACCCCAAGCTAGGGTCCAGTAAACATTAAAACAGAGAAGGTACAAGTCAGATTGTGGCTCCCTTTTTGCTTAAGTCAACTTGTCCTCGTCCAAGGCAGGTATTATCTAAGTTCTAATAGAAGTAGAGAGTCCCAAGGAGCAGCAACACATCCAGGCAAAGCAACAAGAAAACAAGAACAACAGATTTCCATTTCAGAAAAACTCCAAAACTGCTTTATTTGCTTTTTGTTCAGTCTGTTCTTTGTGTCTTGTGTCTGTACTTTATAGTTGTTGAGCTCGTCCTCTTGTAAGACTCTTAATTAGTGTCAGTTGTAGTAGTTTAGATCCTAAGATGGCCCTTGGATGATCTATACATCCAATGGTTCACAAGATATCAGCCTCCCTATATAAGGAGGTCTTGTATGATGTTTTAGTAAGACTTTTATGAATGAATTAACTTTGAGAAATCCCTCAAATCTATCAAACTTGTGCTAAGAGCTGTAGTTTGAGCCAAGCCTGATACATCTTCAAGGTGTTTGATCAGTGTCTTGCTTTGTGAGTCAAGTTATATCCGTGCCTTGCTGTGGTTAACTTGCTTGCTGTTTGAGTCTAGTCTAGGGTGTTTGTGCTTTACTGTAACACTTTAAACCTGTCTCAAAACGAGTCCCTTCTCTTGTGCCTTGCTGTAGGGGAGTTTCTCTAAGTCATATCCCTTGAACTTTAGTTAATATAAACCAATCTATCTAAAACAGCCTCCATTTCTAATTGAGTTGTTTTCAGTTTAAGTGAACCTAATCAAGCATTCATCAAAACTTGTAAACCTTAGAGTTTACACTCCAATTTGGTTATCAGAGCTTAGGTTGAGAGTCTTAGTGAGTTCATTTTCCCTAACTACATTTAAAAACACAAAAATAGCCCAATGAGTGAAGAGAGACTAGCAGGAGTAGAAGTAAAGATGGAGGACCTGGCTGGGATTGTAACCACCCTAACCAGAGCCTTGGATCAGGTAATAGGCAACTAGTTGTTTGCTGGAAGAAGAGGCAGAGGACGTGGAAGAGGCCAAGGAGGAGGCAGAGAAAGGCCACCTGATGATGAAGAGTATCCAGACTCAGATGACTCAACAAGGAGCAGAGCTTCCATCCACAGGCACATAGACAAGCATCTTAAGGTAGATATCCCTGAGTTTTCTGGTAGTCTTAATCCTGATAATTTGTTAGAATGTTTAAGAGAAGTAGAAAGGATCTTTGAGTACAAAGGATATAATGACTCTAAGTCTTTTAAAGTAGCCATCCTTAAACTGAAAGGGTATGCTTCCCTTTGGTATGAAACCATGAAAGGGTTAAGGGCTAGGGAAGGGAAAGAACCCATCAAGTCTTGGACTAAACTGAAAAAGAAACTACTAGACAAGTTTGTTGCTAAGGATTACACCCAGGATCTGTTTATCAAATAGTCTAAGTTGAAACAAGGAGACAAACCTGTTGAATCTTATCTGAGAGAGTTTGAACAACTCACCTTGCAGTGTGATATAAATGAGAAACCTGAGCAAAGGATTGCTAGGTACTTAGAGGGTCTAGATAAGAACATTGCTAACAAGGTTAGGATGCAACCTCTGTGGTCATTTGATGATGTTGTCAACTTATCTCTGAGAATTGAAAAGATAGGGAAGACTAAGCCTGTTACACCAAAACCTGTTAGGCCTTTTCAAACCAGACCTTATAGTGGGTTGAGAACCATGGATACCCCTAAGACAGCACCCCCACCTACCTTAGACAAGGGAAAGGGCATCATGGGTCAAAAGCCAAGCACTTCATTGACTGAGAACAGAATTAGGTGCTTCCAATGTCAAGGCTATGGACATTTCAGGAAGGATTGCCCTTCTAAGAAGACCTTAACTATAATGGAGGTTGAGACTTGGGAGAAAGAAGGTCTAGTTGAGTATGAGAAGGGATGAGCCTGAGGTTGAAGAAGTGGTGAGTGAGGAAGAAGAGTCTAGTCAGGAGGCAATAGTGGCACTCCCTGACACAGGCCACAGCTTGGTCCTATGGAGAGTAATGCATTCACAACAGATACCTTTGGAGGAGGATCAAAGGTCCCTCATTTTCAGGAGCAGATGTACCATACAAGGGAGGGTTTGTAACCTTATTATAGACGGAGGTAGTTGTACCAATGTGGCCTCTGTTACTATGGTTGATAAGCTGAAGTTGAGCACTCAAGATCATCCTCACCCCTATAAGTTGAGGTGGCTGAATAAGGGAGCAGAGGTTAAGGTGGATAAGCAATGTATGGTCCCTTTCTCCATTGGAAGTGTGTACAAGGATGAAGTATTGTGTGATGTGGTTCCAATGGATGCCTGTCACTTGTTATTAGGAAGGCCATGGGAGTTTGATAAATGCTTCATACACCAAGGAAGAAGCAACACCTATTCCTTCAAGCATGGGAGCAGAAAGGTGACATTAGCCCTCTTGCCACCACATCAGAAGAGCTATGGGAGTCCTAGTATGGCTGAAGATTTTAGTGGAGTCTTGTTTCTATCTGAATCAGCAATGGTCAAAGAATGTACCAAAGAGCAACCTATATTGATGCTGCTATCAAAGGAAGTTCAGGAAGGGGAGTCTAAGGTAATCCATGCAGAACTTAAGCCCCTCATTGATCAGTTCAAGGAAGTGTTCCCAGAGGAACTTCCTGATGGCTTACCCCCTTTAAGAGGAATTGAACACCAGATAGACCTTGTGCCAGGGTCTGTACTACCTAATAGACCAGCCTATAGATGTGATCCTAAGGCTACACAAGAGCTGCAGAAGCAAGTTGGAGAGTTGATGAGTAAAGGGTTTGTAAGGGAGTCATTAAGCCCTTGTGCTGTGCCTGCATTGTTGGTTCCTAAGAAGGATGGGACTTGGAGGATGTGCATAGATAGCAGGGCTATCAATAACATCACAGTCAAGTACAGGTTCCCTATACCTAGACTTGATGACATGTTGGATGAGCTGAGTGGTTCAAGGGTCTTTTCTAAGATTGATTTGAGGCAAGGTTACCATCAATTGAGGATCAGGGAAGGAGATGAGTGGAAGACAACCTTCAAAACAAAGCATGGCCTTTATAAGTGGCTTGTTATGCCCTTTGGCCTGTCAAATGCCCCAAGTACCTTCATGATATTGATGACAGAAGTGCTTAGGCCTTGCCTAGGGAGATTTGTGGTGGTATACTTTGATGATATTCTCATCTACAGCAAGAGCAAGAATGATCATTTGAGGCATCTTGAGGCTGTGTTTGAGATACTTAAGGAGAGTAAACTCTTTGGGAAGCTTGAGAAATGCACCTTTATGACTGAGGAAGTCAAGTTTCTAGGATATGTGGTGTCTGGTAGAGGCATTTCGGTGGATCAAGACAAGATCAGTGCAGTTCAGTCTTGGCCTGTTCCTAGGAATATCATAGAAGTAAGAGGATTCCATGGCTTAGCATCCTTCTACAGAAGATTCATTAAGAATTTCAGCACCATTGTAGCACCCCTCACTGAATGTATGAAGAAGGGAGAGTTCACTTGGACTGAGAATGCTTTGCAGGCTTTCAAACACATGAAGAAACTCTTGTGCAGTGCACCTATCCTCAGGTTGCCAGACTTTAACAGCCTATTTGAGGTTGAATGTGATGCAAGTGGAGTAGGAATTGGAGCTGTCCTTATCCAAGAGAAGAAATCTGTAGCTTATTTCAGTGAGAAGCTAAGTGGAGCTAAGCTGAACTATTTTACATATGACAAAGAGTTCTATGCTCTTGTCAGAGCTCTGAGGCATTGGAGTCATTACCTGAAGCCCAAGCCTTTTGTCTTACACTCTGATCATGAGGCATTGAAGTACATAGGAGGACAGCATAAGCTCAGTCATAGGCATGCTAAGTGGGTGGAGTTCCTCCAATCATTCACCTTTTCTAGCAAATACAAAGAGGGCAAACAAAATGTGGTGGCTGATGCATTGTCTAGGAGGTACACTCTGCTATCAACCATGGAGCAAAGGGTCCTTGACTTTGAGTTCATGAAGGACATGTATCAAGAAGATCCAAACTTTGCAGAAGATTGGTTAGCACAGAAAGAGGGTACAAAGACCATTGATTCACCCTACACTCTACAAAATGGATTCCTGTTCAAGGGAAACAAGCTCTGTGTTCCCAGAGGGTCTTATAGGAGTCTATTGATCAAGGAAGTGCATGGAAGTGGCCTTGGAGGACACTTTGGGTTTCAGAAAACTGTGGACATACTGCAGGATCAATTCTACTGGCCTAAGATGATGGGAGAGGTCCAAATAGTGCTCAGAAGGTGTGGAGTTTGTCAAAAGGCCAAGAGTTCATTTCAAGCAGGGCCTTACACCCCCCTACCTGTCCCATGTAGGCCTTGGGAAGATGTAAGCATGGATTTCATAGTAGCATTGCCTAGGACAACAAGAGGGAAAGATTCTATCATGGTGGTTGTGACTAGGTTCAGCAAGATGGCACATTTCATTGCTTGTAAGAAAACTGAGGATGCTGTGAGTGTAGCAGAGTTATACCTTTATGAGGTGGTGAGGTTACATGGAGTTCCAAGAACTATTGTATCTGACAGAGACACAAAGTTTATGAGTCATTTCTGGAGAACATTGTGGAAGCTGCTTAACACTAGGTTGTTGTTTAGTACCTCCCGTCATCCTCAAACAGATGGACAAACTGAGGTGACCAACAAGACCTTGGGAAGGATCTTGAGGTGTATAGTCAGCAAATCCCTCAAGGATTGGGACTTAAAGCTAGCTCAAGCAGAGTTCTCTTTCAATAGAGCTCCATCAGCAGCCACAGGCCACTCCCCCTTTGAAGTGGTCTATGGTACTAACCCCTTAATGCCTTTGAATTTGTCTAATGTGTGCAGGTCAGAGATCCACTATGATGCCAAGAAAAGGGTGGAACAAATGCTAAAACTCCATGAATCAGTCAGAAAACAAATTGAGAAAACTAATGATCTATACAAGAAGAATGCCAAGGTTCCTAAGACCAAGAAAGACTTTGCACCAGGAGACTTAGTGTGGATCAACTTAAGGAAAGAAAGGTTTCCTTCCAAGAGAAAGAATAAGCTAGAGCCAAGAGCAGATGGTCCTTTTCAAGTCATAGAGAAGATAGGTCCTAATGCCTACAGAATTGATCTACCAGGAGATTATGCAGTTCATGGAACATTCAATGTTGGGGATCTTAGTCCCTTCTATGAAGACTCTGAGGGAGAGGAAGACACAGGCTTGAGGTCAAGCCCTTTTCAACCTGGGGAGGCTGCAGCAAGAGCTCACCCAAGGGGCCTTGATGATCAAGCCACAAACAAGACAAGCCTGACCCCAAGATCCCCTCAGATGGAAGCTCGAGTTACAAGGTCCAAACAACAAGCCATGACTAGCCAAGGTCAAGCCAGGCCAAGCCACAACAGTAAGGAAGACAGTCTAGGGCTCAGCAAGCCATGCCAAGCCCCAACCCAGTCCACCTTTCCTACACAAGATAGAAACAATGCCATTCAAAACCAGACAGACCCATCAGCAAACCCTGCACCAAAGAGGTACACCAAGGCATCTCAACCACCCCCACCATGGCCTACCATCAAGCCAAACCCTCAAGCTACAAGTTTGTCCAAGATAACTCTTCTTGAAGTCTAGCAAAAACACAAGTAACAAGCACCCCAAGCTAGAGTCCAGTAAACATTAAAACAGAGAAGGTACAAGTCAGATTGTGGCTCCCTTTTTGCTTAAGTCAACTTGTCCTCGTCCAAGGCAGGTCTTATCTAAGTTCTAATAGAAGTAGAGAGTACCAAGGAGCAGCAACACATCCAGGAAAAGCAACAAGACAACAAGAATAACAGATTTCCATTTCAGGAAAACTCCAAAACTGCTTTATTTGCTTTTTGTTCAGTCTGTTCTTTGTGTCTTGTGTCTGTACTTTATAGTTTTTGAGCTCGTCCTCTTGTAAGACTCTTAATTAGTGTCAGTTGTAGTAGTTTAGATCCTAAGCTGGCCCTTGGATGATCTATACATCCAATGGTTCACAAGATATCAGCCTCCCTATATAAGGAGGTCTTGTATGATGTTTTAGTAAGACTTTTATGAATGAATTAACTTTGAGAAATCCCTCAAATCTATCAAACTTGTGCTAAGAGCTGTAGTTTGAGCCAAGCCTGATACATCTTCAAGGTGTTTGATCAGTGTCTTGCTTTGTGAGTCAAGTTATATCTGTGTCTTGCTGTGGTTAACTTGCTTGCTGTTTGAGTCTAGTCTAGGGTGTTTGTGCTTTGCTGTAACACTTTAAACCTGTCTCAAAATTAGTCTTTGAGTCCCTTCTCTTGTGCCTTGCTGTAGGGGAGTTTCTCTAAGTCATATCCCTTGAACTTTAGTTAATATAAACCAATCTCTCTAAAACAGCCTCCATTTCTAATTGAGTTGTTTTCAGTTTAAGTGAACCTAATCAAGCATTCATCAAAACTTGTAAACCTTACTAGTTTAAAATCCAAAAAGTGTTTGGAACATGGTGATTCAACCACCTCTCCGCCCAGTCTTTGAGAGAAAATGGGAACAACATTAGACAAAGGGTTTCCTCGGGCACACCATTACTCTTCATGATTGCCACTCTACTTTTGAACTTCCTCAAGTGGGCATTAGCATCCTCATCGGGAAGGCCTCCAAAGCTATCCCGCTCAATTGAACTCATTTGAGCCGGGTGTATCCAAAGTTGTTTGGGGCCAAGACACCGAAATTGATTGGAGATTAAGTATCATCATGATTGGGTCGGTTACGGTCACGTAAAGTAGTCATTTGTGGTTGATTTTGTTGTAGGGGTGATGTGGGTGGTGAATTTGGTGGTGTGTTTTGTAGAGTATTGTAGAAGGGATTTTTGAATATGGGTTCAATGGTGTCGTTTTGTGGGTGATCGGTTGTTGGAGTGGATGTAGAAGCGATAGAAGTATTGGCTTGTTGACGGCTAACCGTTCTTGAATTCCTAACCCGAGCAAGTGTATTAGCTCGTAGAGTCCTAAACAACCTTTCGGGCTCCGGTTGGCTAAAGAACAACCCTTCGCCCCTAGGCATGCACTCAAAAGCAACTCAAAAACAAGTTAGACTCCTAGTGTGTTTTTGGGCACACTAGGGAAAGACAATAGTGCAAGGCACTCTACAAATAATCTAACAACTAAACACCAACAAAAACAACAAGTAACTTGGCTAAATCTAAGACACAAAACAAACTATGACTTTCCTTACGGCATCCCCGGCAACGGCGTCATTTGATGATTGTTTCGTCGTCAATGCAAACATCAAAATATAAACCCTATATAAGTAGTATAAAGGGGTCGAATCCACGAGGATGGAGGGGTCAACTACAAGTTCGATCGAGTCCAATTCTAGCCTAACAAAGATTGGATGGGAAGGTTAACTAAGAACTAGAAAATGCAAGTAATCGCTAAATAATATGGTAAAGACAATTAAGGGAAAAACTAAGGTAAAAGGTTCACCTTAGGGGGATTAATGGGTTAGTCAAGTAATTAGCAAATGGGTAATAAGTTCGAGTAGAATTAATTGCTAATGTCTCAACAATTAATAATCTTCAACAAAGCCATCGCATTTGTCTCAAATCACTCATATAAACACTAGTCTATTCATCTCTACCACCGTCGCTTAAGAGATAATCAAACGATATTTGATAAAGCGGGTAACTTTCGTTTACACAATTCATCAAACACCTAGTGTGCATATGGGTAATACCCAAATTATTACCACAAGTCTACTAATTACCCAACCAATTATCCCACATAATCCTCCCTTAGGCTCCCCCTAAACCCTAGAGGGAGACTACTCACTCATATTATAGGAAATCAAACAACTAAAGGCAAGGAATAATGAAATGAACATCATGCTAAGGAAATGAATAATTATAACAATCGAATGATAAACAATCAACTAGGAATGAAAATAAATTGCATAAATAACAAAAAGATGAGAAGTTTATACCAACAAATCTTGTATTAATGAATAGGGGGAATGTCTTCACCCAAAATCTTCAATACAAACCCAAAACTATGATAGTTCTACTAAGAAAGACTAGATCTACTAACTTGAATTGAGAAATTAAGCTTAATTAGGGAACGATTAGGAGAGTAATTAGTGAGTATTAGAGATTACAAATTATCTAGGGTTTTGTGCTAAGTGTTGATGCCAAAACTGCTTACAAAAATTAGGGGGAGGGTATATATAGGTATCTCAAAAATTAAGAAAAAAAATAGAAGAGGGGCGAATTTGCGGAGCTGTGTTCCTGGCCGGTCGACCGGCCGCCGGCCCCCTGACCGGCCTGGATCACATCAGTGTCTTCCTTCTTCTCGACTTCAAAAATATTCTAAGTGTGAGAATGCGTTCCCAGCCGGGTGCCCGGCCGCCGGGTGCCCACCGGCCTAGAACATCATAAACTTCCCAAGTGCTTACTGATGTAGCGCGAGCCGGGTGGTGGGCCGGCCGCCGGGTCACCGGCCGGGGCTACCTGGGCCAATTCTTCACCCTCTAATTTTCCTTCATTTGTGGGACTGTGTTCTGAGCCGGGTGGCCGGCCGCCGGTCGGTTGGCCGGCCTGCGCCACCTGAGGCTTGTTTTTCTCATTTCTTCATCTCATCTCCGAATCCCGACTCATGCAAGACCTTTATGCTCCGATTTCTTCATTTCCGCCTTAATTCCTACAAATTAAGATCGACATTCATAGCACGGGAAATCGGGAAGCAAAATGCAATCAAGGGCACGCAAATCCATGTAAACGGACCAATATGGGGACGAAAATGAGAGGAAAAATGTGACTAATTAAATGCTTATCAATACCCGAGGTGCTATTCCTATCAATGGTGCATCCAACATAGTCCGCATCCGAGAACCCTACAAGATCAAGATCATAGTTGGAGGGATACCAAAGATATAAGTTGAGAGTTCCAATCAAGTACCTAAAAATCCTTTTGACGACTTTAAAGTGTGATTCTTTAGGACTAGATTGGAAGCGAGCACACAAGCAAACGCTAAATTGTATGTCGGGACGACTAGCGGTTAAATAAAGTAATGAGCCAATCATACCTCGATACACCATTTCACTAACACACTTACCATTTTCATCCTTGTCAAGTTTGATGTTAGATGCCATGGGAGTAGCATAAGGTTTGGCATTAGTCAACCCAAACTTACTTATCATTTCTTTTAAATACTTTTGTTGATGAAACATTATACCATTCTCATTTTGCTTGATTTGAAGACCAAGAAAAAATCCAATTCACCCATCATGCTCATTTCAAATTCCGATTTCATTAGATCCGAAAAGTATTTATAAAGAATTTCATTTGTTGCTCCAAAAATAATGTCATCGACATACTTGCACAAGCAACAGTTCTTCACACTGTGACTTGATAAACAATGTTTTATCTACCGAACCACGAGAAAAACCATTTTCTAACAGAAACTTTGAAAGTCTGTCATACCAGGCCCTTTAAGCCTGTTTTAAACCATAAAGAGCTTTTTCAAGTTTGAAAACGTGGTTGGGGAGTCGTTGTCTATGAAGCCCGGTGGTTGTTCGACAAAAACTTCCTCATCAAGATAACCATTTAGGAAAGCGGTTTTTACATCCATTTGAAAGAGTTCAATGTTAATGTGAGACGCAAAAGCTATAAGCATTCGTATTGCTTCAAGTCTAGCCACCGGTGCAAAGGTTTCATCATAATCAATTCCCTCCTGTTGATTAAACCCTTCAACCACTAGTCTAGCTTTATTCCTTACAATTTCACATGAGTCGTCTAGCTTGTTGCGAAATATCCACCTTGTACCAATCACAGTACGATGAGGGGGCCTAGGGACAAGATGCCATACTTTTTTTCTTTCGAATTTATTTAGTTCCTCTTGCATTGCTGTCACCCAGTATGCATCAGTGAGTGCGACTGTGACATTGGTAGGTTCAATGTGTGAGAGAAAGGCTTTGTAGGCACAAAAGTTTTGGAGTGACGATCTAGTTTTAATTCTTGAAGTTAGGTCACTGGTTAGATTTGTAAGAGGGTGAGAACTTTGATGTTTCCATTTCTTTAGAATAAGAGTGTCAGAGGTATTGTTTGGTTCTGGTGTAACAGTGGATGTCACTGTTGCATCTGGGTTGTTTTGTGAAGGTGATTGTGGATTGGTTTCTGGTTCTTGTTCAGGTTCAGTGGACTGTTCACATGTAACCTCATTCCCCCTGGATGAACTACCATTGTCCAGATTTGGGGGAGGATTAGTTCCCCCTGAATTTTGACCACCTTCATCATGCAAAAGTCGCTCTAATTGGTGCACAACCTCATGAACTACTTGATCCATAGAATGACGTATCATTCCTATTTCAAAGTCATCTTCGTCCTCGTCATCAGTATGTTCATTTGAGATAAAAAGACTAGATTCGTCAAATATTACATGAACGATTTCTTCCATTTTCATAGTTCTTTTGTTGTACACTTTGTAGGCTTTGCTATGGTCCGAGTATCCAACAAAAACTCCTTCATCACTACGACCGTCAAATTTACCAAGGTTATCTTTACCATTGTTGTGAACAAAGCATTTACTACCAAAGCATTTTAAGTGTGAGATGTTAGGTTTTCTACCTCGTAGTAATTCATAAGGGGTTTTGTTAAGGATTTTTCTAATCATGACTCGATTGTAGATGTAACAAGACGTGTTAACGGCTTCCGCCCAAAAATTCCTTGGCACTTTAGAGCTAATAAGCATGGTCCTAGCCATATTTTCAAGAGTTCAATTCATTTGTTCTACAACCCCGTTCTGTTGAGGAGTTCTAGTAGCCGAAAAGTTGTGACTAACACCATGCTCATCACAATAATCCTCAAATGAAGAGTTTTCAAATTCGGTTCCATGGTCGGATCTCAAGGAGACAAGTTTCAAACCAAATTTGTTTTGGACCTTTTTTACCCAATTTAAAAACTCATCAAAGGCTTGGTCCTTAGAGCTTAAGAAAATTAGCCAAACATATCTAGAAAAATCATCTACAATGACACAAATGTAACGACTTTCACCTCTACTAATGATGTGCATTGGTCCACATAAATCAATGTGGATAAGCTCAAGATGACGAGAAGTACTAACAACCTTTTTCGATTTAAAGGAGCATTTGACTTGTTTACCCTTTACACAATCATCAGAAAGTGATTTAAACTCAAATTTGATGTTAAGAATGCCATCTACTAGATCTAGTTTCTTGAGAGTGTTCAGTGTTCTAGCATTAACATGACCTAATCGTTTATGCCAAAGCCAATGATCATTCTTTTGGACACTCATACAAGAGAGAGTTTGGCCGGACAATGAACTGAGATTAGTCATATACACATCTTTGACACGTTTTCCTTCAAGAACAAGTTCTCTAGTTTTTCCATCAAGAATTTGGCATTCACTAGCATGAAATTCAACAATATTACCTCGATCACATAATTGCGAGATACTTAAGAGATTATGTTTCAAACCTTTGACAAGCAACACTTTGTCGACACATAGTGACTTTGACTTACCAACTTTTCCGATACCAATGATTTCACCTCGTTTGTTATCGCCAAAAGTCACCATGCCACCATCGTAGGCTTCTAGTGAGAGGAATTGTGCTTCATTTCCCGTCATATGACGAGAGCATCCACTATCTAGGTACCAATTGTTGCTGCCCCTCACTAATGCCTACAAAAGATCAAGCTCTTAGTTTGGGAACCCAAATGAATTTGGGTCCCTTTTTGAGACTAGCTTGTTCAACCTTATCTTTCTTGATCCAATCACGTTTTGTTGCTTTATTGTTTCTTTCTAAGTCACGCATTCTCTTTTCACATCCATTAAACTCATGACCAGTCTTGCCGCAGTAATTGCAAATTATGTATATTCAGGTAGACCAACATATTTCCTTTTTCGAAAGTCAGTTTTGCTTGGATCTCGGTTTCGAATGCAACAGTGTGTGTTACTGTTGCGCTGGAAACCAAGTCCGGTATTTTTCTCAAGTCTTTCATATTCTTGTGACTGTTTCAAGAGAAATTCTAGAACATTCTGACTCCCTTCCCATTTTAAGTAAAATACTTTAGCTTCTGCTAAGTCCTTTTGTAAAACTTGGATTTGGGCAAGTAAGTCGTCGTTTGATAGTTGTACCTTTTCTAAAGCGCTTTTAGCGTGACTTGATTCGTCCTTTAACATTTCAGCAATTTTGACAAGATCTTCTTTCTGACTTTCACATGTGATTAAGTCAGTCATAAGCTTATCTCGTTCTTCGGTCAGGGAAGAGACTTGAAAGGTGAGAGTTTCAATTTCGTTGACAGACTCACATACCACAGTGGGTGTGTCTGTGGCAGAAATCAAGTCAGCCTTTTTACTCAGATTCAGATTTTGTTTTTTAAGCTTCTTAATTTCCTTTTCGAGACAAGTTGAGGATCCAGTTTCATTTAGACAATCGTTCAAGGTGATGTTTTCTTCTGCGATGTCCTCTATTTCAGTTTGCATAGCTTCTAGTTTGTTGTTTTGAATACGGCATTTATCAATGAATTGATCTAAAAGGATGCAGATTTTGTCTTTTGAAAAAGATCGAACCTTTTTCTTGAGATCGTTTACCTCATTGTCTGAGTCAGAACCGGAGTTGACGGAGTGAGCCATGAGACATTTGATTATTTCCTTCTTTGAGGATTTTTGGGAGAGACACAATTTGGCATCCAATTCTTCCTCAAGGACCTCGTCCTCATCGGAATCGGACATTCCCCAAATGGCGGTCATGACTTTGTTTTTTAGCTGGGTTTTTGCTAAGTCACGTTTTTCTTTAGACTTGATGTCTTCCCATTTTGGGAATTCTTTGATTTGGTGACTTTTGTCACCACATTTGAAACATCCCACAGTAGAGTTTGATCTCCTTTCAGGAAAACGTCTTTTGCTAGTATTATAACTAAACCTTTTGGAATTGCGTCCATTTATCATCCCTACAATGTTTTTGGTGAACAATGCAAACTCATCATCGTCATCCTCCTCATCACTTGAGAAGGCATTGAGAGCGAGTCCTTTCCCTCTAGAGGTCTCACTTGAATGCTTCGTGAGTGTTAGCTCATGAGCCATAAGTGAGCCCATTAGTTCATTAAGGGTGAGAGTGGATAAGTCTTTAATTAGCTTCCTCAATAGCCGTAACCTTCGGTTGCCACTTTTCAGTTAAGCTACGAAGAATTTTACGGACTAAATCCTCGGATTCAAATTTCCTTCCAAGACTCTTAAGATCGTTGATAATACTAGAAAAACGTGAAGATTATTGATTGACTCATCTCTTGTCATGTTGAACATTTCATATTGTTGCACGAGAAGGTCAACACGATATTTTTTTTAACTTGTGACGTTCCTTCATAAGCGAGGCTTAAGGTGTCCCAAATCTCTTTGGCCATGGTACATCCGGATATCCGATTGACTTCTAGTTCACCAATGCCATATTGGAGAATGGACATGGCTTTAGAATATTTTCGACCTTTCTATAATCAGCTTCGACATACTTATCCTCATCTTTTGGAGTGATAGTGTCGTCACTTTGAGTGACGGTGATTTTGAGGGGACCCTTTTAAATAATCGGCCAACATTCATAATCCGCACTTTTGACATAATGCTCCATGCGATGTTTCCACCAGGCATAGTTCTCTCCCTTGAAGATGGGATACTTAGTGTGTTTAGAATCGTCCATAACTAAGGATCAACTCATTGGTGTGAACCAAAATCAAGAGCACGAGGCTCTGATACCAATTGAAGAGTTAAGAACGATTAACACCTAAGAGGGGGAAGGGGTGAATTAGGTGGCCTTTTTAAATTTTCCTTCAACTTGATTATATGATAACTCAATAAGGAGTGATCAAAGGAGTAATCTTGAGAAACTTGATTAAGACTAAGTTCACAAGATAGTACAGGCAGATCTATGTCACAGTATCATGAACTGTAACATGGACAGTGCAGCGGAATAAGCTATAAAATAATGACGAGAAGTAAATGACAAAGTAAATGAACAAACAAGACAATGCTTTTCAATTGGTTCATCTTCTACTTCGAGGCCTACGTCCAATGTTATTTTATTGCTTGTTTAGAAATTTACTGAAACCTACTAAACCCCTTACAATGAAAATAACCTTCCAACCTACCCCGGTTGTACTCAACTATGTAACTTAAATTCAATGAAGTGTTTGTTCTATCTCATAGGTTTTCAAAGTCTTCAATCTCAATTGTTCACTTTGATGAACGTGGAGATTACAATTCAGACCTAAACACGAGATCATGGAACAGACTTAGTATGTCACAGTACAGCAAACTGATACATGAGTTTTACAGCTTTGGAAACATGTGAAGACTTTTGCTTAAAAACGTTTTGCAAATATTAAAAGGACAAACCTCTTGAATGCATAAATGATTTGCAAGGTTTTCAATTAAATGCTCTTGAAAGTCTTAGCATTAAATGAGACATGTTGGTGCTATTTATAGAAGAGGAAGTGTATAGGTTTAGAGTGGAAAGGCAACACTTCACTTTTGTGCCCAAGAGGTAATATGATGTATCATATATAAAAATCTCTTTAGAAGATACTTGGGACAGAAATGCAAAGCTCAAGGCACCAAAATTGTGAGTATGAAATACTTTTATGGGAAAAGTAATTTTTGCCATTTTTGTAAAAGTAAAAAACCTTTTTAAAGAAATAAAGACTTTGAAAAGGGTTTGTTACAATTCAATTTGGCAAGTGGACTCATGTCTCTTTTTCTCATTTGTAAAGTGCTCTTTGTTGAAATCAGAAAAGCATTAGTCAAAACACTTGTTTATATTTCTTGAAAGTTTTCTCCTTGAACCGTATCAAAAACCATGGTGTGGCAGCGACTAGCACTGTGACACGATTTTGCAGTGTTTGTGACAAGGCTAAGAATGTTTCATTACCTCATTTACAACATTTGACTAGGGCAATGGCTTCTTCATCTTGATCAACATTGAATCATCTTGAGGAGATCTTAGGATCATCAATAGCTATCAAATATAACTAAGAAGCAAACATTAAAATGCACTTAAACTTGGCATCATCAACCAAGTAGTTCTAACAGCCTGGTTTCGGAGAGTGGCAGTGGCGAGCTGCCTCCTTCCCTTTTCATTTTGGTGGACTCGGGGTTTATGCTGCTGGGGATATCCTACATTATGCTTTTCTGGCGCCCCGCTTGCAGTCTGCTGAGTTGCAGGCTAAGCTTCTCCATCCTTATGGTATCATTGCTGCTGGCCCTACTTTTGATGATGCTCGGCGTGTTTTCAATGAATTCACAGGTTATAATCTTGTACGTGACCTTAGTGAAATCGATGCCCCTAAACTTATAAAGAAATTTACAGATATATATTTCGCGCAGGTTGCCGCTACATCGGCCTCTGCTTTCTCTCTGACTCCGCGAAATGTGGCTTTATGGAAGTCTCAGCAGGATGCTCACTCCCCTGATTGGTTCAAAGCATTTCCTATTTCTGGGTTAGGGTAGACTATGAATGGGAGGACTTCCAGTAGTGTGTTAAGCTATCGACTTGGTATCCGTTGTTCAGAGTGTCTAAGCCTTGTCCTGTTTTTTCTCGAGTCTTTGATAAGATGTATATGGTTGTCATGATGTGTCTTGTGCTGGTATGATGGGCATTAAGCACTAGCATAATGCCGTTCATGACATTCTTTTGGATATTTGCTTCAGGTCTGAAATTTCTGTTGGTAAGGAGGTTGATATCAGTTTGGTTGATAGGCATGCTAAACCCCTTCGTCCGGCGAATTTGTTACTTTATTCCAGGGACAGGGGGCGAGATGTGTGTGTCGATCTGACGGGGTCTTCTCCCTTGACACAGTCTGGGATGTTTGATTTTATGCCCGGTCGTGTTGTCGTTGTTGCTGCTCAGCGTAAGTGTGCCAAATACCGGGATTCGTGCATAACGGCGGGTTATGGTTTTCTACCATTCTCCTTCTTTTCGCTGGGGGAGCTAGATACGGATGTTGTTGCCATGGTCAAGCGGATTTAGAAATTATTTGTGTCCCAGGATGCCGGAGCTCGAGCTGCTACTTGCATTTTTACTAGACTTAGCTTTGTTGTTGTTAAGGGAGTGGGAGCCCAGATAGTATCTCGGCTAGCCAATAATTTCTTGAAAACTTGTTGTTGATCTTAATAAAAAGTTGCGGTTTAAAATAATAATAATAATAATGGATTTTCTCACTTGTACCCTTCAACTTTTTCATTTTCTCACTTGTAGCCCTATTTTTTTCGAAAATAAAAAAATGAACGACAATAACTCTTGGCTACGATGTCAAAAGACGGTAGTTATAACAATCCAATTATTTTAGTTTTCGATATTAATTCTCCACAACACTTTAACGAATACCCAGCAAAAACATGTGAAGTGTCAACCAAATCGTCGGAAAATTCTTCAAAATAGTCATTATCGTACAATTTTGAATAAATAAATACATTACATGATTATAGTTAATTAATAAAAAATCAAATAAATTAATCAATGAATAAAAAACTAAAAACTTGTAAAATGTCAACCATATCGTCGGGAAAATTTTCCATTCGATCATCTCCCTACAATTTGAAAATAATAATAAATTAATATAGCTAATTAATATAAATTAAAATTAAAATTATCAATGTTGAAGAATTAAAAACTAAGAAAAAAACTAATTACTATTATTTTTAAAAAAATATTTTTTTTTAGAAAAAAGAACATTTAAATAAGTATATAGAAAAAGAACAAAATTATTCAATATTATTTATTATTTATAAAAAAACGTAAAAGTACTCACACGAATCACGAAGAACCCCCCTTCCCTCTTTTTCCTCACCACCATCACGAGACTACCACCACCCCCAAAACTACCATTATCTCGATATTACTACCATCGGTCGTCGCCCTCCCTCCCCGTCCCACTCCCCCTCCCCCTACTACAACTACCGTCACCTCACCCTTCATCTTCCCCCGTGACCCTCCCTCTCCACTTCCCCCACTGAACAACCGTTACACCCTAACCACCACCCATAAACCCTAACCACCACCACCTATAAACCTAATGATTTTTTAAAAAAAAAGAATATATCATAATTGAAAAAAAAAACAAATTTACTTCATTAATTGGAGAATTATAATCCATTGTTTATTATACTAGTATAAACCCCATGCAATGCATACTTATAAATTTTAAATGGAAGACGATTAATTTTCTAGATTTCTTACCCTTTATTACATTTTGAATTTTGAATTTTGATTTGAGAAAATTAATTGAAAATACAAAAAGTAATTAAACAGCTAATGATATCATTTTGATATTTTAATGAAAACAATTTTTTATTTACCATCAATCAAATTGTACTTCATCCTATTCACTCATTTCTCCTCATTCTTTCCTTATTGGTTTAGTCAGATTTTCTTTCCTCTTTCCTTTTTTTGGTTGCGGGGTTGTGTGTTATGTGGTCTAAATTCATTTCTATGTGAGGCATAATGTTTTAAGTGGTCCAAATTTATTTTATTAATTTTTGTGAAACAAGAAAAGAGGAAATGAGTGAATATGAGGGGCTATTATTTTATAAATTTCACGAATTAGTTTAACTACTTTTTTGGTTATAAAGCTAGTATTAACAATTTATAACTTAATGAAAATATTATATCTTAATGAGATAACTCTTTATTTTGTTTCCTTATATTAATGTTTACATTTTGGAGGGAAAATTATTAGATAAAATTATTCTTTTAGTATAAAAGGGATTTGATTTTAGATTTGATGTTTATACAAGAATCAATTTGATTAAGTTTTGAAAAAAAAAAAGTAGGAAAAGAAATACTGATTGTGTTTTAGGAAAATGGTAGCATATGAAAATTTTATGAAAAAATGTATGTAAAAGGGTACAGTTCGTATTTAAAAAAGTAATTCTATAATTTTATTTGAAACCATCCTATCGTGAGATCAATCATAATAAAATTTTAGTAGGGAGGATACTCAATTATCCATCAAATTTTAATCGTTTCCTTATTTCATCTCACACCAAAATTTAAAATTTAGCAAAGGACAATTATACATATTTATCTTGTTTCCTTTTCTTCTTATCATAATATGGTATGAAATCATGATTAATAACATTCGTAAACTCGTGCTTAGAACACATAGATATAGAAATATATATTGTTTCCTTATCTTCTTATCATAATTATATGGTATGAAATCATGATTAATAACAGTCGTACTTAGGACACATGAAGGGAGTGAGTGTTACACGCATAGAAACACTTATATTCCACAACTTTTTAACATCCTAATCCATTACATTTATTATTATTAGTGTTACTTGTGGGTTCTAAAGCCACATTTTACTATATCCGTTTTTCTTAAACGGTCTTTGGACTTTCTTAACATGTGCCCAGTGTACATATGATAAAAAAAAACCGTTATTATATATATACGTTGATATAATCAGTCTTAACTCTTAATCATACATACCATTCTCATTTCAACTTTGAAAACAAAAAATTACCTTCAAAATTGACGAGAATAAAAAAAAAAAAAAAAGCAGCAGCAAAGAATCAATTATGAAGCCAGTTTGTTTCTCTAAGAACATAACCCTATTATTAGTTACAATTGCTATAATATTATCATTGAATGTTGAGGCATATCCAGGCTATAGACCATGCATATTCCACATTGTTGTCATGAACAAATTATCGGGTACGAATGCGCTCGATGTGCATTGTCATGGCGATGGTGATCTCGGAAGTAAACATTTAATGGCGAGTACAAACTTCACTAGTGCTTTTTGGACTGCAATTTACTACACCACAAAGTACAAATGTGACGCAAATTCGACGACGGGTTCTGTAACGTTTGAAGCTTTCAGGGATGAACCGGGTTTTGTCGACAATAATTGTGGGGGACGACATTGTATCTGGAAAGCTACCGATGATGGGGTGTATTTGTATCATATTCAAAAGAAGGTTTTTACATTTAAGCAGAAGTGGAATACTACCAGCTGAGTTATGTGTAAAATAAATTTTATATGTGACTTGAATTGTTAAGGAAATGGTAATAAAATTGATGGTCTTACATCTTATTCTTACGTTATGTTTTCAAGTTATTGCTATTTTATATCTAGAGCCAATTAGTCAATAAAATAAGTGTTCAAATATGGTGTGAGTATATAAAATAAATGTTAACTCTTGTTAAAATAAGTGTTATAACGATAAATGAATAATTTTTTATATATAAATATATCGTTTTGTGTTAAGAGACTGTCTTACACTATAAGACCGTTATCAGAAGTCTTATTCAATCTATGATTTTATGATTTTAGGATTCAAAAATATTTGATCGATCCTGGATCCTATGATTCTACCATGGTTGTGGAATCTTACGATCTTATTCATTTGAAAATATTTTGAAACATGATCATATAATACGATCCTACGATCCGATTCTATAATAAAAATATAAAAATATAAAAATATAAATTTTATAAAATCACATTTCGAACCCAAATTTCGTGTAAGTTGTAGAACATGATTATACGATGATACCAAAATGATTAATTATCAATATTTTATGGATAAATATTACTCCCTCTGTCTCAATCATTTGTTTGCGTTTGATTAAAATACTTTTCACAAAGAATAAAAATGACAAACAAATGACCGGGACGGAGGGAGTAATAATTAATAAGTGTTTTGATCTTCAATTATATGTTTGCACCTCATAAAAAAGTATATTTATTGAGTTTATAGGATTTTACGACTATATATACTATCCAATTCTACTGATTAGATCCTATCAATTTTATCAATCCAAAGTAGAATTCCATCCTAACGGAATGGAGTTATATGAATGCTAAAACTTTATCCTTGGAACTACACAATTACACATTAAGCATAATGTTCCAAGACACAACTAACTTGTGCGTTAGTAGTACAATGCATTAATCACACATTTCTTCAATCTATTCTAGCAAGATCTTCGTGTAAAATTCTTCATTGATGTGTTGTAATCCTACATACAATGATACTTAAAAATGTTGACTCACAAGTTTAGATCCTGGTCGTTATCATATTTAACTAAAGCTGTGTCTGCTCGGAAAAAGAAGTCCCAAATTCAATGAAAAATATTCGATAAATGATCAAGGTGTCAACGTTTTCTTTATGTAATATCAATACCTCAAACTATAAAGGTCCTTCTCAAAATATTTCAAACTTTGATTTAACTAGCTATGTAAACAAATATGGGTCCCACTTTCTCCTTGTATTATCTACATCTTCCAATTACAACCTAATTAAACGTGTATTTTTTTTAAAATTTGAATCCCATCTCTCCTCTTTGAATCCTCTATTACTATATATCTCTCTAACAACCTTTGCTCCTTTTTAACAACTTTACCCTTCTTCCCCCACACCAAATCATTAATTGAAGGCAACTCAACAACAAGAGGCAGATCGACTCTGAAAAACGAGTAAACAAACCATCTTTCACATCATTTTTACCACAACTATTCAACCTAACACTAGAATTAATGGAAAAGAAATGATCTTTCTCCTCAATTCGATCAACATTATCCAAATTAATATTGGAATTAATATGGCTAATTGGAGATTCACACACTTGCGGAGCTAATTGATTGGAGAAGCAAAGTCTTTTAGCCAAAAATTGACCAAATCTATTGATCGTTTATGGATGGGTCCAAATGATCTACTCTTTTTAGCCTTGTTGTGGGGGGTTGATTTATACGTGATTTGTGATAAAATACGAATGAAAACTAAGCAAAACTAACGACGAAAATAACAATGAAAGTAAACTAATGAACAAGGACACACGAAAAATGGTGAAGCGGAAACCCAATGTGGTTAAAACCGCGGGGGAGTCGGAATCTCGTCAATTTATGCACTATAATTCTTTAGGATGTACTATGGAGAAACTTAAGGGTGTTACTGGGAGTACAAATGTTATGTAAAATATATTGCTAGAATTTGGATGAATGAATCAAGTTTTTTGAGTATAAAAGTGAGAATGTTGCAGAATGTGATCCCGATGTTGTGTTGTTTTCTTCTATTTATAATAATACTCAATTTTTGGTTTTCTCCCCTGAAACAACCTCCTTATGCTTCTCCTAAGTTTGCTCCAACTCCCCTAAGAAGTAGGGAGTCGTTTTTTACCAACTCTGCTTCCTTTATTCTCCATGCAATTACTAAGTAGTGTGTTTCTTCTTTTGCGATCCAACGGCCCGCTTTGATCCACGTCATGAATCCATCTTGTCCATTGATGAACCACTAGTAAAGTGCCACGTGTACAAGTAGTAAAAGTGTAAAATTTAGCTACAACACAAACCCAACTTGATTTTCGCTTAAAACTAAAAACTGAAATTTTATGGGTATGTTTTTCCTCTGTAAATTTGGGTTTTGTAGAGGTTTTAAGTCTTTCTGAAACACAAAAAAATTGGGGAAAGATTGTATATTAATCAATGACAATAATATGAGTATTTAGACGAGGAACTCCGAGGCTAAGGAACTTCTAATTATTTATAGAGGGGTACTAAAATAGAGTTTCAATTGTAATGGCTTCAATGGTTTTGGAGAGGATAATAAGGTATGGCGAAGATAGTAGGAACTGACTTTTGTAGAAGCAAAAAGAGTATAAAACAAAATAAACAGGTTAAACATGTAGCCCTTTCACCCGCTCTACTAAATGGGAAGTGGTGTAATAGTTAGTTATATACCTGGTTAAATCAAAGTTTGGAGTATTTTGAGAAGCACACTAATAGTTTGGAATATTGCTATTAAATAACCCTAAATTAAATTAGAAGAAAAGATACTTTAGCATATATCACGGGGGTGGATTGGGGGGAGTGGTGTGGCAGCCAGTACAAGGTCATTAGTACAAATGAAAATTACAAAAAGGTGTGGCGCAATCCCAAGAAAAATAGCCGTTACAAACGGTACTATTAATCATGAAATAATGGGTAATTGCATCTACTGCTTGATTAGCCGATCTCTTTTCAAACAGAATCTTAAAATGAGGCGAGTCATTTAATTGTTCCTTACACTCAAGAATGACGATAGTAAATGGCCTGCAAGGGTGGGCCCGCATCACAATGGCATTCACAACATTCAAGCAATTTGAGGCGACCAAATCATTATAAGCAACTTGACAAGCAAAACGTAATCCCTATAATGGCGAGCACCTCACAAATGGATGGGTTAAGGGTAAAAAATAGATAAACCATCCACAAATCTAAGAAACACAATCCTTAACAACACACCTACACTAGCAAAGTTAGAGGAAGAAGAGAAAGCCACACAACATTGATTCTAAGCCAATAAAGTCGGGGAGAAGCCCAATTACGGGGGTAGCAAAAGAAATAGGCGTGATCACTATGGAGAGGGGAGGGGTGAAGGGTACATTAGGGATCACGGATGAGGTTGGTCGAGACCCTAGCGGATGCTCGGGCGAAGATGGCATTATAGAAGCTGCGGGGCAATGAGGGAGGGGAAGGGGAAAAAATAAGGTCGCAACATCTTAATCACAAGCGCCAAATGTTGAAGCTGAAAAGGGTATTACACGAAGTGTTCATGGAAGTGCAACTTGTATTGATCCACGGCTAAAGGTAGAGGGAGAAAAAATCAAGTTTGACCTTGAACAAAGACCAAACACTGGCAACTAAACAACAATCGCGAAGGATGTGATGAGGGGACTTGGGAAGAGAAGGACTCTAGCAAAGGGTGAAGCTAGAGTAAGGATGTTATACTCCATATTTTTGAGTACCTTATACTCGGTCGAGTAGGGGTCACTCGACCGACTGGGCTATGTACTCGACCGAGTAGGGTGTATTCGGCCGAGTGTGGTTGGTGTGTTAGTTCGGCAACCTTCTGCCTAGTTGGCACTCAGACGAGTGTAGTGTGCACTCGACCGAGTGCGGTGTACTCGACCGAGTGCATCTTGCACTCGACCGAGTGCATCTTGCACTCGACCAAGTGCACCAGTCTGATAAGTTTTATCGGGCGATTTGATTAAAGACATTTAAGATGTATTAAAGGAAGATTCCGTTAGTTTGTTTCTCATAATCAACCCTAAAGTTTTATAAACACCCTTGAACACCCTGATGCTGATGAGGTGATCGATGCGGTGGGCCTCCGGTTTCTGTTACATTTATTATCTTGTACATTGACCGACGTATCTTGTTAATGACCTCGTTTATTTTTTTCAAAACGGCTATGATTTATTGGGGAATGGTGAGCAGGTGACCAACAGGTAATTATTTGAGCTCGCGTTGGGGAACTTGAGGGGAATCACCGTTGATGAGTCATAGCTTCCGCAGTCATTAGTGTCTTAGACATTTTTTTACTTTTAGTTTGGATTATTGTTATGACAGTGTGCCGTCTCGATTTTGGATTAATGTAACATTTATTTTAAATTATTGATTTAATAAGTAATGTTCTTTAATGGTCAATTTGATATGTACTAACTCGGGCAACCGATATGGTAGCATCCCGATGTACTAAGGAGGTCTTGTAAGGCTCTTTGGTATATGGGGGTGTTACAGAGTGGTATCAGAGCGACAATTTCGGAACCTAAAACCAATGAACCCGATGAACGTAGGAGTGTCTAATAAAATGAATCCGAGTAGGAGTTGTAGGGAGCTACCGCAAGGATTTGCGAGACGTCCTAAAATCACAACTTTTCCCCTATAGATATTAGTCGGTAACAACGGGATGTGTTGGGAAGTATATGTGTGTATGATGTGATTACTATATGGATTGGTGAAATTGATATGAAGTGGTGATGAGATATGAATCTGGCAAAACTGACCCGACCCGAATAACCCGATCCGATAAGGCTGTCTCGAGAACCGAAAGCGACCCGGAATTGCCTGACCCGAGAATGACCCAAAACCCAAATTGACCCGACCCGACCTAGACCTGACCCGAACCTTGACTTACCCAAAAGAGACCCGATCTGAAACCACCGACCCACATACGACCCGATTTGAAATGATCCTAAATGACCTAATCTATTGTTATTATGGATGATAATGAGACGAGACGGCCCACGTGCAGCTCAAGCTCGACTTGGTCCAAGTCGGCCTGTGCGAGTTTGGCTCGACGCCGGGATTGACTCGAAAACTAACTTGATCATTTTGACCTGAAAATGGCCTAAATAAATTGGATATGAATCTAAACTGACCCAAACCAAAATGAATCATACCTGAAATGGCCCAAAACCGAAGTGGCACAAACCCAAAACTGACCCAAACCCAAAAGCGATCCGACCCAACCTTAAAGATTGAGCGAACCCTAGATGACCCCAACCCAAACTGACCCGACCCAAACTGACCCGACCCAAACCCGGCCAGCTTGACCCATTTGCCAGGTCTAGATATGAGTGTGAAATATGACGAATTTGATATGAAGTGATGACGAGATATGAGTATGGCATGTGGTATAGATGTATGAAAGAATTGCATGATGAACATGAAAAAATGTATGACATGTTGTATATATGAAAGGATGTGGTGTTAAGCATGAAAATTATGTATTTATGATTGGAAAATATAATATCTGCGTATGAAGATGATTTGTGTTGTATGGGGGGGGGGGGCATATGATGCATGTGAAACTTATGTGAAGTAAAGGTGAAATGAGAAATGTTGAGACAAAAGGGATATGTTTATATGTATGATAAAATTGCTGCGTATTAAGATCTTTGTGTTAATATGTGGTATTATATCATAAAAGTTGAGTTGGGGGCCGAATCGTTGTATGACTCGACCGAGTGTGGCATGGGGATCAACCGACTAAGAGGTACTCGACCGTGCACCCTTGGCATTGACCGAGTTTGGCAGTCTGATATTTTGGGACGATGGCTACTGGATTGTGGCTCTCGGGCGAGTGGAATTGACACTCGACCGAGTTACTGGTGGGACTCGGCCGAGTAGAGAGTGTACTCGACCGAGGGTGTGGTATTCGATCGAGTGTGTTGCACTCGACCGAGTGGCTTTGCCAAAACGGGTGAATTGTGAAATTGTTATGTCAATATATTATTGTGTTTAGTTATGTACCGAGTTGTTCCATATTTTGAATATGTGTAAGGAAGTGTCGTCTTGGGGAGTGAGTTTGATGGATTCTATAAGTGAATAATGTTTCCCATGATTGTGTTTTTTTGTGAGAAATGTGTGTGATTATATAGGGTTAGGACGGATAGATGGATGAGCCTTGCGAGAGAGAGAGAGAGAGGGGGGGAAAATCGGTTTTGTGATTTGAGATGTGTAATAATGATGTGTGTTGAGCAATATATAGTGGCGTGTGTTTATATGATCAAATGATAATGTGAGAATGGTAATATATGAATTGAGGATTGAGAAGAGAGATATGAATGGTTATAAAAGGGAATATATTTAACATATAGAGGAAAATGATAATGTTTGAGTTGATTAGGAATATATGTAATGAGGACCGATATAGAAGAATGTAATGATGATGGTACCTAGAGAGATTAGTTCGCTTGATGTGTAAATGAGACTTGGATATGATTGTTTTGCTAGACATTCGGGTTACTTCTGGAAGATTGTGGCGATGAAATACTTTGGGAAGTATGATATGAGGAAGGTATGGTTTTGAGGTATGCTAGAATGGATAATAATATATGATGAGTATCGTTGTTTGTTTGAGCCTATTAGTAGCGAATGAAGGAGAATAGTTAGTTAAGGGAAATTGTTATTGTGTATGATTAGAAGATTGTATCGACGTATTGTTGAGTTTGGGATCTTGTGGTAATAAGAAGTTAGTCGCGTTATAGGAGGACTAGATAAAGAGAATGAATCTTTGGGATAATGAGTAATTGTAATTGTTGTCAATTGGACAAGGTATATATAGCGAATTATTTAAGCTTTGAATAGTTGAAGGAATAGAAGAGTGTAATTGGAATGATATTGTTGAGTTCGTAAAATGATATGTATTTGGAAGTATAAGTTGAAAGGAAGCAAATTAGAAGAAAAAATATTGGAGGAATATATTTTGTGGTAAGTGTTAAAGATGCAAAGGACATCATTTTGTAAGAATAGTAAGGGAAGGTGATAATATTTTCACATGAGATCTATGTAGATCTGGCAACGGGTCAATCGGATCGGGTTCGGGCCGGGCCAATTTAGCTCGGGCCAGTTCGGGTCTATCATATTATCGGGTTAGTTCGGGCCGAGCCAATTCAGGTCGTTTCGGGTTTTGGGTGATTTTCGGGTAAGTTGGTCGGTCAGTTTCGGGTCAACGGGTCGGGTTATTTTGAGTCGGGTCATTTTCGGGTCAATAATTAAGAAAACAAAGGTGCATATAGTCATTTCAAGTCTTTTTTGTTCAATTAGAACTATATTTTCTCGGGTCATTTTCGGGTTAGTGGTTTCGGATCGAGTCATTACGGGTCGTCGGGTTAGTTTCGGGTCGACGCACTTCGGGTCAAGTTCGAGTCAAGTTCGGGTCGGGTTAATTCGCGTTTCGGGTTATATTCGGGTTCTGCAACTCGGTTTAGTTTCGAGTCTCGGGTCAGCGTTTTCGGGCCGGGTCATTCGGGTCGGGTTGCGTTTTCAAGGGGTCTAGATCTATTTGATTTTGGAATAGATGAATATGGCATGTATTAGTGGATAATCGTTTGTGGGCAATTGTCGGATAGTAATCGAAGATAATGTTGAGGAAAGTTTGGTAGAATCATTTATGGCTGTGGAAGTATTCTAGGTAGTGGCTTGTGGGAGATGTACTGGTATTTGGTGGTGTATCGATAGAATATCGTTATTATAGAATTTGGCGGTCTGAAGTGTTAGGTTGATGTAATGAGGAGATAATAGATTTAAATGAGAAATTATGAATGAATATTCAGATAGAGTTGTTAGTCGTTAGTGGAATCTTTCATGAGGACGTAGGACTAAAGAAAGAATGAGAGCTATTAAGTCTCAAAAGGGAATGTGAGAGCTTATTGTGCTTATATTTGGTAGCTATCTTGAGATATTGGTTTTAGTACCTTACGGGTCGTTTTGCGGGGAGAGATGCGTTGATGGAGGAAGACTAGTCGTGGTTGAGTTGAGGAAGTTGTGAAGACACTATATTATTATTTGGATGAATGATATAGTTGAGTTAAGAGGTAGTTTCAAGGGTAATGGCTTTTGGGTTAGTCTTTATGTTAGCAAGGAGAATGATGAGTTATAATTGTGTGGGATATATGTGGGTTTAGCTTCCTTGTTAAGATTATTTTGGTTAATAATTAACCGTTACTCGTGTAGTTAGTTGGTAATCTAAGATGTGATATTAGTAGCATGTGTGTGTCGAGTTAGGATATCTTTAGCATGGTTGGTATAGTCTCTTGTTTTGTGTAATAGCGTCATTCAGAAAGTGGTCTGTTATGTCGGTCGTGTGATAATGCAGTCGCCTTCCCCCGGTCAAACAAATTTATAAACTCAACTACTAATGTAGTAGCGGTAGTCGAGGTCGAATCACAAGGACGGTGATTATGGGTCTAAGACGGTTTAATCGAATTCTAGTTTAGTTCTAGCTAAAAGAAAGTTGAAGAGGATTAATGATAAACTAGACTAACAAGAAGGCAAAGATGCGATATAAAGCAAGAATTAAAAGAAACTAGGGTGGATGGGTTCATTAATGCAAGTATAGGTCAATTATGGTGGGGGTTAGGACTAGTCTAAAGATGAGTCTAAACATGTCTCCACCTCTCGGTGTAAGACGGATTAAAAGACAAGCCTCTACCTCTCGGTGCGAAACGAGCCCTAGTCTAAGGTTCGATTGGGTTCTCACCATAACCTCCCCCTAAACATCCAACACACACACAAAAATAATACAAGTCTAAGCTCTCACTCAAACTAGTAATAAAACATGGAAAAGACTCAAATTACTCATTCAAGCATTTCAACAAACACCTTGTGTGCACAAAACAAGTAGACTACCAAAAGACTCAATCTTTATGCCCAATTAACATAATCGACCCATAAACCTACAATAAATCCACCATCTTACCCTAGCAATACACTACTCACTCATACTAATGAAGGAAAACATTAAAGATGGATACTTTGATATGAAATAAACAAAAGAAGACGTATTCAACATGAAAACTAGATAAATAAACAAGAATAAGTAATTAGAAGACAATTAATGAAATAAAGATGAGAAATTGTACCAAACTTGTAAGAAAGATTAAAACTTGGATTAATAATCAAATAAGAGTCTCCTCTTGTCTTCAAATTACAACCCAAATCTTCACTAGTGACTAAGAGAAGGACTAGATCTAATAATAACTAACTAGAAAATTGAGTAATTATCACTAATTAAGAGAGATTAAAGTACTAATTAGAGAGATATTCCTTATTAATTACTAGGGTTCTTGTGTCTAGGGTGAATTAGGAGAGGGGTATTTATAGGTTGGTAGGATTAGAGGGTCAAAAGAAGAAAAGAAAGAAAAAAAAACAAATTTGCGGACAAGGGGGGTCCTTACCGGCCGGCCGGCCGCCGGTGGCCTGGACCGGCTGGCGGCCTGTGCCCTTTCCTTCCTCTTCTTTTCTCTTCCACTCTTCACGGTTGCCCCAACCGGTCAGGCCGGCTGCCGGTTGTCTTGACCGGCTGGCGGTGGCTGCTTTTCCTCCGTCTTCTTCCTGCGTCGACTCTTTATGCGCCTTCCCCAGTCGGTTCGGCCGGCTGCCGGTGGGATTGGCCGGCTGGGGCTCCCTGCTTTTCTTCTTTCTTTTTGCTCGACAATTGGGGGAGTGTAGGTGGCCAGGCCGGTGGGCCTGCTGCTGGTGCCGCATGCCGGCTGGCGCCTCCTCTTCCTCCTTCCTCTTTCTCTTTTTCTTCTTTGTGTTTAGTTTTGTGACGGTTTCTCGGTTCTCATCCCGTCTCGTCCTTGTCTTGACATATTTCGTATGAATTGAGACGGAATTAAATAGTATGAAAGTACACGGGATGAGGGCCAAAATGCGATAAAACCGACGCTAAACAAAACTAAATACGCCGAAACATAAGAAACTAAAGAGGGAAAACGGTCTAAAAGAATCACATATCAGCGAGTCTCCGAGAGTTAGTTAGAGTATCGAGCTTTGAGAGCTTGCAGTATTTATGTGATGGGCATGTGTAGAGATGTCGTATTTCTATTGTTATCGTTTCGTTAGCTGTTGTCTTGTGGGTTTAATAGTAGAGTCTAATCGGTGGAGACTTATTAGTCGTTATTGTTGAGTTTCTTGTTCTTTTAGAGTTTTGGTCGAGAGACTTGATTGTTGGGGTATTTTCGCAAGTGGATTGGGATGTTTTGACTTAAAGGGTATGAGGAGGTCGTAAGATTTCATTATGGTGTGCTTGAGATTGTAAATTGTTCATTGTCGTTTGAATGCTTTTATGGGGATATGGTATGAGTGTATTATGTTTGAGTGGATGAATTCGTTGGCAATGAGGATGAAATTTAGGATTTTGGGTGGAGGAGGATTTTAGATTGAGTGTTATGCGAGCGAGATAGGGCGAGAGTTCAGAAGGATGTTATGAGTAATCGTGGTAAATGATTGATCTAAGGTTTCGTGTTGAGGATTTTTGGATGGATCGAGGTGATATGATAAATGAATGGTGTTGGGGTTGTGGTATATTTGGCGGTGTTGGTATTAGAGTATTAAGCGATCTTGGTAAGACGTGATGATGTAAATAAAGGAAATAAGTAAGAGTATAGCGATGAATTGGCTTAGAGGGCGTATCAACGTTTTGAGAGGAGTAGGTTGAGGTAGTATTATTAGAGGCTTAGATGTAGAGTTGTGATATTAGTTAATTAGTGATGATCGGTTTTTGTTTATGTGAACGAATAGAACTATTTGGAGGGTGGTCAGAATGGATGATAGTAATAATATTAAGGAAAAATTCAAAATTACTCCCTTTTATATACAGCTTTTTCAAACTTACTCCCTTTTAAAACAAAATTTCAAAATTACTTCCTTATAAGAGACTTCCGATCAAAATTTGCTACCACGACCTAACTGAAGTCATAATTAGACTAATTTTCCGGCAAAATTCAATTTTTTTCTAATTTCCTTCCCATTTTGCCGTTATTCCTTATTCCTTCTACCTTAATATATATTTCTCTCATCTTCCTTTCTTGTTTACCTTTTTTCTCCTTGTATATCCTCGTTTCTCTCTCTTATTTCTTAATCTCACTTACCAGTCCATTTCTATCCTTGCTATTCCTCCATCTTTTACCCCCTCTTTCCCTTTATTTACTGTGACATAAGAATTCAAAAGTTCTAACTCGCACTTAAATTCTCGTTGTAGTTGTGATGTTGCTGTAAGGTTGCGTGTATGTGGTCATGTTGCTGCTTATTTCACTTGTTACTATTCCTCCATCTTTTGCCCCTCTTTCCCTTTATATACAATCCAGTTACTAATGTTCGTGGTTGTAAGTATTTTTGTTGGTTGGATGAATCTCAAAACAATTGGCAAAGAAAGGTGATCAATGAACTTATGACTGAAAGAAAACTCCTTAAAAACGCGACTCAAATGTTGAAGAATGAGGTGAAATTGATTAAGGATGGGAAATTAAACATTGACGGGAATGAAGTAGAGAATAAGAAAGATGAATATGGAAGATTAAATATTTAATTTGCAAGTGAATTGGTGTTAGGTGAAATTAAACATTGACCGCATTTTTTTTTCACGTTTTCACTTATGGGGTCTACTCTGCTTCTAAGGTCAATTCTACCACCCAAAAGCCCAAAAGAAAAGTCAAGTCGAAAGACACTTAGGAGTCTGTTAATAAAGTTCGAAAGCAAGTAAGTATCTTCATTTTTTATATTTATTCTAATTAATCACTACAACATGGATCATGCGCTCAATGTAACATTTAAATTTTTATTAATGCCAAGTACGTTGAAAAGGCCACGGTAAAAGGCAAGGCTCCAAGTGATGCGGAACACGACGATGCAAAACCTCTAAGTCCAGAAGAGGTTGGTGAATTAAGCTATTTTTGTCGTTCTTTAGAAGAAAAATTGTGTTCCTTGTCCAAAAATGATACAATCAAGGTAGTGATCGATGAGTCAGTTTATAATTACAAAGAAGGTACAACAGAGAGCTTTTTGACTGTTGTCGAAATTAGAGAGATGTTGAGAACTCAATGGCTAAATGTTGTAACACTTCAAATCTTGGGAAGGTATGTAAAACCCTTTATAATATTTAGTATTTTGAACAAAATTCACTTGTTCAATAATGTATCAATCTTTGTTCACTAATCATTTTTCACTAATATAATCAATGTAGTTTCCTATATAATTGTGCCACTGAAATTAAAGCAGCAAAAGTAGTTGGATACATGTGTCCGGTGAAACTTAACGAATATATGCATAACCATCGACAATGTGAAGATTATATAGCACATGTATGGAAGATTCAAGATGAAAAGAATTATATCATGGGCGCGTTTTATGAGGGGTAATTATTATGTTTGTTTTGATTTATTAGTTAAATAATAATCCCTCCAATCCAATCCAAACTACCCACACCATTTTGCACAAGTTTTAAGAAAATTGCTTTTGGTGAGAGTAGTATGGGAAAATGATGAGAGAGGTAGTACATAAATTAGGTGATGTATGTTATAAGAATGACAATTTTTGTAAATATAGGTATGTTATAAGGATAGAGTTGTCCTAATTTTATTCATTTATGGTATGGGTAGTTTGGATTGGATTGTCCTAAAATGGAATGTGGGTAGTTTGGATTGGATTGGAGGGAGTATATGATATGTTTATATTTTTCTAACTATGAATATTTATATGTAGTAATCATTGGATGTTGATTGTTACATGCTTGGGGATAAACACTATTTATATTTTGGATTCTGATAAAAAAACATCAAAGAAATTGGACATAAAAGGAAGACTACATGCTGCTTGGATATTACATTGCGCTCAAGGCGGAAGACGTAATTTTGCTAATAGTAAACTTATCATAAATGTCATTGAGGTGAGTAAAATTTAAATTGTTATTATATGGTACATAATAATTATCATTACTTTTAAGATATAATATAAGTAATAAAATATTTTTGCTATAACTTTTAGTGTCCTCAACAACCAAAAGGTTACGAGTGTGGTTATTATGTCATGAAGTGGATGTATAACATAACTTTTTACTACTCGACGGGTAAAGAGAAAGATTTTGAGAAGGTATTTCTTGTTTTTGTTCTTCTTATAGCTTATTTATTTAGTCTTAACTTTATATTCTCTAATTAACCTATATTTGTTAAATATAGCTTATGACATATTCAAGCATGTCACTGGAAGATATTGATGAGATAAAAGAAGTGTGGGCTACCAAATGCTTAGAGAATATGTAACTTAGTTTATTAACTAAGGTGTATATGTTAGCTAGGTAACATGGATGCCGCTACAATTGAATATATATTTGGGGTTAATGATGTTGATGTTTTGTTGGATGAGATGAGATTGATGTAAATTTGTTGACTTGTATTCTTTAGAACATTAATTTAGTGGTTACATTTCGATACAACTCGCAGGTCTTATTTGTTCAATTATAATATTTGGAAACAACAAATTTGTGGGGAGGTGCTGCCAAAATTGGCGTAGATTTTTTTTTTGTTTTAAAAAATATATATTACGACGGTTTCTCTAAAAACGACACGAAAAAGGAAACGATTTTTATTATATGCGCCAAAACAAATTCACCTTTGATGGCGGTTCTTCACCTACAATCGTCGTAACAATATAATTTCCCGCCAAAAAAATGTGCATAAATGACGGTTCTTCACTAATAACCGACGTAATAGCTACAAATAACGACGGTGCATACGTTAAACCGACGTTAAAAATAGATCTGAAAAATACCACTTGTGGCGGTTATTAATTCATAACCGACATTATACCTGATTTATAGTGGCGGTTTTGCTCCCACAACCGTTGTGTTAAGTCACCTTTTTACGGCGTTTGCAATTTACAACCGCCACAATAGCTATCTATTATGGCAGTTGTACAACCGACGCAAGAAATTAATGACGCCGCGATATATGTCGGACCCTTATTTTGAAAAACTGCCACGAAAGGCCTTTTACAACCGCCACCATATGGGGTTTTTCTACAAGTGAGAGGCACAATTTGGTGGAATGAAGGAAGCATTTGTGATCATTTTTTGTGATGATTTGTTGGAATGAAGGAAGCATTATTTGTGATAATTTGGTGGAATGAAGAACCAAATAAATCACAACAATTCAACTTCATATATAAAATACCCTTAAATCACATAAATTAGGGTCTAATAAGCCGAAGGATTTGAAGTAAACTAATAAAAATCAAAACAGAATAAACAACTAACAAATTAGAATATAATAACTTACCTAGCAACGATTGAATATGGAGTTTAGGTCAATTGAATTTAACGCAATAAGTTTGTTGATAATATTTGAGATTGAATCAATAGTAATATATTAGAGTAAATTATGCTAAAGTTTGTATTATAAACAAGGGTAAATTCATCAATTCCTTCTAATTATCACTTCAGTTGGGTCTTGGTAACAATTTTTGATCGGAAGTCGCTTATAAGGGAGTAATTTTGAAATTTTGTTTTAAAAGGGAGTAAGTTTTAAAAAGTTGTATATAAAAGGGAGTAATTGTTCATTTTAAGGGAGGTAGAATTATAACATCGCAGGTTAGCATACGGATTGACGATACTTTAGATTTATTCATGTTGAGTATGGTGGTGATGAGTTAGTTTAGTGATGTACGTGTGTTAGTGTAGTGAAAGGTTATGAGGTGAAAGAAGATGTGTGCCATGTGGGAGGTGAAAAGATGTGTGTGATATGTGTGCTATGTGATGTTTTGGGTGTTGTGGTATTATTAAAGGAAGAGTGTTGGTAAGTGTTAGTTCGAATGTCATGTGGATGAATTTTTATGTGGTAAGGGCTGATGTATGTATTGTTGGAATTTTGGATTAGGATGTTGTATCGCATTGTGACGGTTTTTGAGGGTATTACCTTTAGTATATGATGATGTTAGTGTTAGCTTGAATGCTTGGTTCCTTTTGTTAGTAATGAGGGTGTGAACTTCGAGGACGAAGTACATTTTTAAGGAGGGAAGAATGTAATAGTTCGTATTAGTGTAGTAATACTTTTGCTTTATTATTGGTCTTAGTGGGTTAGATGGAGACTTCGTGTTGGTTAGAGGTCATAAGTATGGTCTTCTTGTTGTTTTGTTGTTGTAGCATGTTTCGTCTTGTTGCGTTATGAGTATGGGTTGTGAACTTCGAGGACGAATTTCTTTCTTAAAAAGGGAAGACTGTAATATTCCGTATTACTAAGTACCTTGTACTCGGTCGAGTAGGGGTCACTTGACTGAGTGGGCTGTATACTCGGCCGAGTATGGTGTATTCGCCCGAGTGTAGGCAGCCTTCTGCCTATTGGGCACTCGGCCGAGTGTAGTGTGCACTCGATAGAGTGCGGTGTACTCGACTAAGTGCACCGGTCTGACGGGTTTTATCGGGCGGTTTGATTAAAGATAATTAAGAGGTATTAAAGGAAGATTCCGTCAGTTTGTTTCTTATAATCAAACTTAAAGTTTTCTAAACACCCTAAAACCTCTTAATCATCCCTAATTATCTCAAGGCTCGGATTGGATTGCATCTTGTCTAGTTTATTGATTCCATTGTTAAGTAATCTGCCTTTATGTTTATTAATCATGTTGGGTAGTGTAGAACCCTAATTGAATTGGGAAAAGGGGGGATTCGATAGTTATTGATTGGATTATTGATTGCATGTTTAGGGGGAGACTTCGTAGAAGAAGATGTATGAGTTATTACTTGATTGCTTGCGGATTTACTTTAAGATAAGGTTTCCCTACTCAGTACTTGAATGTTGTTAATTGTGATAAGATGTGTTCCTGTGATTATTGTTATTTGTTGATGATGATGATGAAGTTCGGAGATTTGGAGTTTGGGTAGTTACTTGGTTACTATTTTGGTGGTCCGCCGGGAGACGGACTGCACCCCGACTTCGCCTCTCGTAGCTCTCCTGTTGCGAGAGGGATGTGCACATTAATGTTCCGGGAACTCTCACTTCGGTGAGAGAGACTTTCGATGTCCAGTGCTGCGGTCTGGAATCAACAAGACCTGTAAGACACAATTGGGTCGCCTCCCATGCCCCAGCATATAGACTTGTAATCGTCATCTTTAAGTCTCTATCACAACTGCTCCTCACAAGACCGGAAATGTCAAGTGGATCACCACATATAGTTTAAAAGAGTTTAACACAATGGATACGTACCCTAAGTCGTGGGCCTCGTCACATTTGGCTTTTCCCACTTGTGCAAATAAGTCAAACTTATTGATATTTTCTAGTCCCTATGTCTCGGTCATTTGTTATCTATTCGTTTTAACACAAATAACAAGAAAATGAGAAAACGTAAAGAGAAATAATGATGAATTAAAGGGTTCTCTCACATGTCAACTTGCACAATGTCCACTTGCCAACTTGTGTAATCTTTACCAAAAATAGAACACAAGTTCTCATTGAAAACGAACATTGTCCGTCACAAGCTGAAAACAAATAGTGCTTCTCTCACAACTTGCATGTAGCAAGGACAAATGGAGGTAAAATGGATCCTCCCTCACTTGCCCTCCTACTTGCATAATGTGAGACTGCCACTATCCGTCTTCAACTTGTGTTGGATAGTGCCGTCTTCAGTAAGACGAGCTGAAAATAGAAATAGATAACAATTGAGTGATACATCCCAAAATAAAATTAGATAACAAGTAACCGGAACGAATGGAATATATATTTTATTTTATTTTATTCATACTATTCTACCAGTTTTAAATTTAAGATAAATACCCTAATAAAAATTTGTGTGTTAACAATTAGAGGAATTCTCATTTAACACAGACATTATCCGCTTTATGTTTAAGACGAGTTAATTACATATCTAATCACCATATTTATTACCCGAATAATACCAAATTTTTTATTTTATTACTATGTGGTAGTATTTTAACTGATCGTAAGCTTACTACGGATATTATAAATCGAGCTAACAAGTAATAAAGCCCCTGTGCCTATGGGCTTTGTCGGCATTATGGGGAATGAGTGGGGCCACTTCTGGCTTTCTTACTGTTGTCTGTCAAAGATGGAGATGGGACGTTAAGGGTAGGATAGTAATTTCGATAGTGATCGATCAAATGGTGGGGTCCATATGTAATGAGTGGCTCATGATCATACTGAATTCAATGTGGATAGTAGTACTACTACGAGTATTACTCTACGAGAGCGATTGCACATCGATATAGGTTTGATGAGGCTAAACGACTAAGACCATCTCCAAGAGCCTTTTTGACATTGGGCAAAAAATTGAGGAAGAGAAATTAGTGCCCTCCAACCATGAATAGACTTGTGCATATTTTCAAGGAAGAAGCAATGGAGCAATAAATTGAGGAATGAAACGCTGAAATGGAAGTGGGGCATCTTCCATTTTTTAATCAGTTGGTCTCTCTTATGACGGTCACAAGCTTGTAACGGACTAAATGTGACCATTTTATGATAAAAAGTAATCGTCCATAAAATGTTACTAGTCATATAATGGTTACATTTTTCTTAAAAATGGTTACATTTGCTCCGTCACAAGCTTGTGACGAAAAGTGTCCGTCACAAATGAGAATTTGTGTTTTTTAATAGAATTGATTAATATCTTTTTATCATCCTTGCATTGAGCAATAATTGTAGAATTTTTATCAGTCTTGCAATGGAAGTGATTTACATCTTTTTAATAATTGTAAATTTATATTTATAAAAGTTATAAAAGTTGTAAATTTATATTTATAAAAGTTAAACCATTTAACGAAAAATTACCGTCTAGAAAACCCGAGTAAATTACTTTAATAAGTTTATAATATAAAAAATTGTGTGGGGTATATTAAAGTAAGAAAGATAAAATGATGAAAGAGAGTGAGATGAGTAATAAATATAAATCATTGTTGTATGATTAATTTGGTTGTTAATTGAAAAGTTGAGGAATAATGAGGTGGATGAGTAAGAAGTGATAAGAGAGAGTGAGATGAGGAAGAGAAAAATTTGGGGTTGGAGATGGTCTAAATAAACTTGTAAAAAAAAATAATAGGTTTGCGTTTAATGTATCTAGAATTTCCGTGGTACCCGAATTGTGTCATTTTTCACGATATTCCCAACCTGAAAAACATCTAGTAAGCATAACTTATACGTAACAGTTTCGAATAAGAAGATTATTTTGTGAAACGGCTAGCTTTTCAAGAACTACAATTTCTAAAAAAAGTTGTTGCATGCATTCAGAATCCTTAGCTCAAAGTTCTTGTACGTCAAAATATTTTTGATTGATTAACTTTGAGTGGTCATATCTCGTACTCACAAATTCAAATTGTAGAGATTTTTGGTATGAACCACACACACAATAATAAGTATACAAATCGAAAAAGAACATGGACACAAGATTTACGAGGTTCAAAATTGACTACGTACTCAATATAGTTGTACTAGGAATTTTATTGATCACTCACAATATGAGGATACTAATTACAATGTTATTCAAGCTAAGTCCTTTTATAGCTAGATTTCAAGTCTTGTAACTTGTCACATTAATCACCATGATCAATGTACAAGTATATGTTTCAGTAAGTTAGAAAACATTCATTCATATGTTTCTCATGAAACATAATCTGCATAATGGAGGGAGACTATTATTGTTAACTTGTAGTTACAACAATCTCCCACCTCCCGACAATTATGAAGGTAACACCAAAACTTACGTTCTTCACCTAATGGCACCATGTTACGCTTATGCCTCATTCAAGAGTCCACGCAAAGTACTACCCACCCTTGGTCCTTCACCATTCAACTTTGTTCCCAAAGGCAACCACACTCGTTCTAAGCCGAAGTGCTGCCGGATTAGAATTAGAATTTTCCCTGACTCAAAAACAAGCCATTTTAAGCTGGCATGCTTCCCGTTTTAATGCTCGTTTTAATTCTTTGAATTCAATCTTTTCCAAATTCAAATTCAATCAAACCATGAACCAAACCTAACCCAAAACCCAGAATCGAGTTCGAGTCAGTTAGGTCGAATCAGTCTAGTTGGGCTCTAGTTTGCCCACTCTTGGTGTGTTAGTCTAACCTTGGGCTCAAGTAAGCCTTTGTTTGGTTAGAACACGTGTCCATAGGTCACCCAAACCTATCTTTGGGTCCGAGTCATGAATGTCGACCAGTTGGTCCGAGTCAATCCACCAAAAACGTCCTAAGTAGACCACATGGATGTTTATCACGAGCCCAAGAGCCATGTTTAGTTCAAACACGGGCCAATCACACCGAGTCGATGTCCATGTCGAGATCTAGCCATGTATAGGATTGAAAAACCGATCGTAGTCATGTTCGACCCAAAATGAGTGGGCCAAATTGCCCACTCTCTGGGTCTAGGTCCAATGTCGAGTCTCGAAGAGTCTATCATTTCGTTTTTGATTCGAGTCCTAATTGTGCACGGGATTTTGATTCAGTAACTGATACTCGCTCGGGGTTTTTCATGTAGAAAGGCCTCCACAAACCCGTCAAAAACCCATGGAATTGAAGCTGCAGTCAAAAAGCTCTCGGGACACCTTGAAGAAGTGCTCATTCGTTGGGGGGAAGCTCCTCAACCCCCACCACGTGAAACTGAACTTGAGAAGAGGTTCAAACTGATTGAGGATCAACTGAAACTATCTCGGGGAGAAAATGTGCATTATGAGGACGCTCGGGGGTATACTCCAGTTCAAGACAAGCTACCAACTAAATTTGTTTTGACCGACAACCCCAAGTTTAAAGGAACTGAAGATCCACTTCAGCACATCCGATCCTACAAATTAAAGAGTACCTTGCACTGAAAGGGGTACCCGCATAGATGTTATCTCACATATTTGCCCAATCACTAGGAGAACACCCGCATGCGTGGTTCTATGGCCTCGATCTTAAGAATTTACCGACATTCGAAGATATCGCAGTAGAATTCTGGAAGTATTTTGCTGACAATGCTGAAATCCAAACTACTATGAGAACACTTGAGGTGATGACTCATAAAGGGATTTACTGAATTCCTCAACCAATGGCTCGCAGAAAGCGTGAAACTATCAAAAAGGCCGAAAGAAACTGAAAAGGTGGACAAGTTCGTTAAGAACCCACGACCCGTCTATCGAGATACTATCAAGTACCAAAACTTTGGCTCATTTAAGGAACTTATCCGGGTCGGAAGGAAAATTGAAGATGATGCTAGGATGACTGAGGCTGAAAAACCTAAGGGATACCAATTAAGGTGCCTCTTCTTCTAGGGCAAATGAATTTATCTCTTCCAATCACATCCAAGCCATTAGCTTTTTTAGAGGAACTTCTAAAGGGACACAACGCCAAACACCTACGGTATTCACCGACATTGGATATACCTACACTCATGCCCTCCAGAGGCTCATAACCCAAGGAAAATTGAACCCATAGGTCCAACTCCTGATCCACCTGCTGCTCGACAAGGTAAATGGTACAAACCAAATGCATACTGTGCCTGCCATCAAGGAAAGGGGCATGATACCGAGCATTTCTATCATCTCAAACATGATATCCAAGATGGGATAGAGAACGGAACGATCCCGATTCCGACTGTCAAGCCCGATAATGTGAACAACCCTTTCCGTGATCATGCGAATGCAATATTTGTCGAAGACAACGTTGATGTATCTCATTTAATCCAACCTGTTTGCCGCCTCACTGGGCTCTATATTAGGGAAGTCTATGTGGATTGCTCCATGTTCCTCCCTCAAGCCAAGAACGAAGTTCGAATTGGGGACTTTGCTATTGATTGTACACCATACATTCTTCGAAGCGAGAATAAGACTAATGGGGCTGGGGACGATGAGGAAGATGGCATCTATCTCACCAAAGTTGCAACTGTCCCGCAAACTCAAGAAGAAATATCAAGGTCGAGAATGGACGTCCTCGATTCCAAAACCACCTCAGTCAAGGCACTTGGCAAAGGGTCGACCTCAGAGGTTCCCCTCGCAAAGAAGTTCCAAAGGACTAAGGAAGATGTATCAAAGGACAATGAAATAAAGATGTTCATGAGGGAAAGGAGACTCCAACCGTGGTACGTCAAGATGCAACAAGAGAAAGAACAAACTCAGAAGAGGCTATCTAGTTTCACAATATCCGGACTTTATAAAGAATCCCTCTAAACCCATAGCCCTTCTTGACACGAACAAGTCATCATCAGTTTTCCGAGTCGGTGCTTGTAAAGACTAAATGGTAGGGTATATGTTGCCCAGGTGTGATCGGAATGCGACCTTCATCAGTAGTGCAACGAGGGTGTGGCATCAATGGTGGTTCAAATCAGCAAAGGCGATGACAAAGTTAGATCTGGTAACAAGAATTGAGATGGATGACTTCCGCATTATCGACGGGAAACTATTAGGGTAAACATAGGGTTTATTCATAATTAGGGTAAACAATTAGGGTTTATTCACAATTAGGGTAAACAAAGTTGGAGCTGATAACAAGAATTAGGGTTTATTCATAATTTCCCCCAAAATAATTACCTACACTTTTATAAGGAAATTTTTTTTTTTAAGGGTGTTACAAATTTCTTCGTTTTAATTATGAAACATGTGAGAACTGGAGTTATACCATGTGGTAAACTTAAAGGTTTATGATTGAAACTAAATAGTAGTATTAGTCAGCATGAGAGTTTGTTTTTTTTTTTAGTTTGACAACTGACACCCTAAATAAATAATCAAGATATATACAAGTATTGAAATTTCTTTTTGAAGGAAGTATTAAAAATAAATTTAGTTTTTTTTTGTCTAACGAAGCGCGCAATTTGTCGCATTACAATAGAGAGGAGGGGGGGATCGAATGTGGGACCTATTATCCACAATATCTCCCTCTTAATAACCACTAGACTAATATATCTTCGGTTAAAAATAAATTTAGTTGATAAAGAAAGTATCACAATAAACAAATACGTTATATGTGGTAAACAAATTATTATAACCAAAATATGGAGAAACATAAATATATTCGCAAGTATTTTCATTTCAATTAATGGTTGTTATTGAACCGTAATTGTATTATATGAGTGAAAGGTGTCGACTTCTCTATTTTTTATCTTCTCATCTTATACACTACTAATACCATGGTTTAACGTTAAAAAAAAAACAAATATTAAACCTTAATTTTTTTTTTCCATTCATATATTTCGTGCTTAAGAAACTATGCAATTGCATGGTATCTAAAGTAGTACTAATAAATTGTGAGATAACTGAAATTATGAATTTTTATTTTTATTTTTTTAGACGTATATTGATCGAGTCTGTCGCGGTCCCGATACAAAAATAATTTACCCAGACTAGGCCAACAACATAAGGAATCTAATTAGGGAAGTAGGGTGTCGATCCTCAGGGAGTACGTGTTACTTATGAATTGCTATGGATTGGTTTTTATTTAGATTCGAGTCACTTTAGATGTTTGTCTAAACTATTAACATAAAATAAAATGACAAGTATATAAATGACGATATGTAAATGACAAATATGTAAATTGCAAATAAAAAAACTCAGAACAGAAGACATACCCGATCGGGTTGTCACGTACCCGATCGGAGAAACCCTCTGATCCGAACAATAACAACTAAATACTATCTAAAGACGATATTTAAATGACAATATTGAAAACCTAACTAACTAAACTAATAAACTGGATAATAATAATAAAGTAAACTATCTAAGAACGGTAAAATAAAAAGACGATAAAGTAAACTATCTAAGAACGAAATAAAGAGACGATAAAGTAAACTAACTAAATAACAACGAAATAGACTATCTAATACGGTAAATAAACTATTTAATCAAATTGAAATAGTGAAAGAGAAATACATGTAAAACCAACTAAAAGTCTCATAGATACCAATATTAGAATTACTATGATTGTCTAGGCCTTGTAGCGGTATATTCCTTCCGGATTCGTACCAACCTTTTAGTGGGTCCTAACGTCCTTTCAGCATGGTTAAGTCACTAAACCCCTGTTGGTAGTCCTAATTCCCATCCCAACTCTCGTTATAAAGATAGAAATGACTAATACATACAATTGTTTATGGCCACTAAACATAGTTATAGAATTTTGACACGACCAAAGGAAGAAACAACTAGACGGTTCAATTGGTAACTACTCTTCTTTTAATTCATTTAACTCGTAAATCATTTCAAATATTACAACTCTATTTATTTTATTTACACAATGATAATTTTACAATATTAGAATTAATCTAATTTAGGTGATTATGTGATTAAGTAAATTAACAAGAAAAAGATTTATGAAATTAAACTATGGAATATAAATACTAAAGTGATCATGGTGATTATATTAATAATGCTTCTAATGACAATCTTTAGGATTATATGATTACGTAAATTATAGTGTGACATGCTAAGTAATATTTTGGTTTTAACTAGATTAATTTTAGATTGGTTTCCTAACAACAACAATATTATGAAAATGATGCTAGTGAGATTATAATTCATGATGATTAAAGTTGCATAAGTAAATTAAGATTAGAGAATTACCGAATTGGAATATGAGTATATAAGAACGAAAGTAAGAACAAATATCCAATAACAAAAGCTATGAAAACACTAGAGAAATACTAAGAAATAAACTATAAAAACTTGTAAGAAAGTGTGCTAAAAGATATGTAAAGATGATAATAGATGATTGGATGATTATTAGATGAAGGATGCTTAGATGCTTAGATGCTTGGATGATCATTGGCTTTTATAGGGATGCATGGCTGCTGATCCCTCGTCCAAATTCGTACCCTAGTCAATGCATTAATGTACTCATTTAAGCTCGGATTGAAGAGGAGCCAAGTAACGTCCTCTTGCAGAAATACCCGATCGGGTATTTGGTAATCCGATCGGGTTTTTGTGTAAGTCGGATTTTCCGTCTTTTCATCTTAGGCACGGAATCCTATGCCTTGGTCTTTGGTCAATGCACTACGGAATTGGGCTTGGGTTGATCTTCTCTTGTCTTGGGTTGGTATTTCCTTTTAAAGTTCAAAGCCAAAATCCAAATTGAGTTCATCCGAGGAAAGATGTAGCGGAATCGTAATCAAATCGTGAACTGGCTATCATCCATTCCTTGAAAACTCGTATCCTAGTGTCTTTGCTCCATAAAGTAGGAAAATATAGCAAAACCGCTTCATTTCCTATAAAACGAGTCAAAACACGCAAAACAACTAGAATAACAATATTAGCTCGTTAATCACTTAACAAAGTGTATAAATCGTATAAAAATCGAGCTAAAACGGGGGATAAATCAATACAAAATATCACTTATCATATATATTTATAAACTCGTCTCATAATTTTTGAACACGTAAATTTTGGAAGTTCGGTACAAATTACTCAAAATTGTACGACATAATATAACAAGAATAAAAACAATGATATTCTATGTCACACTCTCACAAATACATGTGAGAGATGCTTTCTCATAAAGTTTTCGATCAATATATCACGTTTTTTTGTGTGCCTTATGTGTGTTTTTCATACATTTTTTTTACCCTAGAGTGACTTTATATTCGATCTATGTATACTCGTTTTCATTATAGTTATTAGTGCACCCTATTTCGTTAATCATAATTATTTTTATTAGTAAACCATTTGATATCATTTGTGTACATCTTATAATTCTTAAGAGCTTTTTTGCTTTGTTACAAAGTAGTTCACAGTAATTATATTGTAAATTGTTGAGGTCTTCCCATATGTGTGTTGGGGCCGGGGCATTGTCCTCACATCGATTGAATAATAGTGAAGTGACTAACTTATAAGAAAGTGGATTATTCCTCCTATCACCAATTAGTTTTAGGAAGAAACCTCACTTGCTTGTGGGCTGGTCTTACTAACATGTCTTGTATACAAACCCTCGGAACGTAGCTGTGTTATAACTCATGAGAGAGAACTTTACCCTCTTAGTGGTCCTACTCGACTCGAATCCGAATTAAATCGGAAAGAATGCACCAAAAAACGATAAAACTCTGTACCATGCTTACTAAAGATTTTCCATTATAAGACATGATACTAATCGTACCTGCTCGGGTAATTTTTTTTCCTCACAAGGGAACAATGGAACAAACTAATGGGTTTGAGATGATCTGAGAATGATTGTGACACGTGCCACAAGAAGGCGAAATACGTAAACTCTCATGGGAGAAGGTAGCATTATATAGGAGTATACCCCAATCAAGAAAATAATGCTAAGGTGAGTAGACCTTGAAAATCGGTCAATCAGGTTGGGTTCGGGTTGTTTGGTTTGTAAGAATCCGGGTTATGCCTGGTCGAGTCGGGTTCTTTCGGGTTCATGTCATTTTTTGGTATTTTGTTTTTCAGCTTGCGATAAAAACATCAGGTTGAATTAAGTATGGTCAGGTCAATTCCGATTTTGAGTCTCAAATTTAGGTCCTCAAATCGGGTGCGGGTAGGGTTCAGGTCAGGTTATTTGGTCCGGTCATTCAGGTCGGTTCAATTTTGTCATCAAATGGAAAGGTAAAGGTAAGAGTACTAAAATAAGAAAGGCCTAAGGAGGAACTTTTAAAGGATACCGACACCTAATATAATAGTCATTGACAATAACATAGGATATCAAACATGTGGTTGAGGTGAAGAGGAGAGGTCCTAAAAGAAGGGGCTAAAGGGATCTAAGGGCGTGTCACATTTTATATTAGTCATTTATTATACTTTAACTAGAAAGATCAAAATAGATCGAGAAGGCATGTGCAAATTTATGAAACACATATAATATTAAGTGAATTAAAATACAAATAAATGAATTGTCATTTTTGTTTGTTTTACTAATCTATAAATAATATAAAAAGGTAAATTGAGCACCCACTTAAAAGATACGTGGCACTCTCTACACACTTATAATATGTTATGTCAGGTCTAAGAGCACATTTATATAACTGGTGGTCAGCTTTGGACAACATTAATCCCCAATGCATTTGTATCTAGATCTAGCAAACGGGTCAATCGGATCGGGTTCGGATCGGGCCAGTTCGGGTCGGATCAGTTCGGGTCTATCGTTGATTTCGGGTTAATTCGGGTCGGGTCGGGTTATTTCGGGTTTCGGGTTTGTTGTCGAGTCCGTTTCGGGTCAACCGGGTCGGGTTATTTCGGGTCGGGTCATTTTCGGGTCAAAGAATAAGATACAAAGGGCCATTTTATGTCTTTTTTATTCAATTAAAGCTATGTTTTGCCGGGTCATTTTCGGGTTGAGTGATTTTGAATCGGGTTATTTTCGGGTCGGGTCAGTTACGGGTCAAGAAAGATCGGGTCATGTTCGGGTCGGGTCGGGTCCAATTGGGTTTCGGGTCACATTCGGGTGTTGTAGTTCGGGTTAATTTCGGGTCACGGGTCGGGTCATTCGGGTCGGGTCAATCGGGTCGGGTTGCTTTTGCCAGGTCTATTTGTATCCTCGCTCATTCATTTGCTCCTCCAATTTAAAAACGCACTTGTCGCCCCTCATACCGCCTTAATAAACCCTCAATTGCCGTTACTTTTCTTTATTAAATATTAAAAGTGAATATCTTTCCATCTTATATCTCACCTTTCGTATTCAGGCGTTTCGGGCATTTCTCATGCAAGGCGGTGGTATTTATAAAAAGGGGTATATATATGGATGAAGCCATATATAAATAATGTGGAAAAAACCTCCCAAACGCACTGCCACTTTAGTCGTGTTTTTTTTATTGTAATCTTACGAATCCTCCTTTGTTATTAGCTTCTTTGAATTTGGTATGTTTTTTCAATCGTCTGTGATTGTTTATACTGCTCTTTCCACTTGAAGTTGCAAATTACTCTTCTTGATTGTACAAATTGAATTGTGTTTTAACGATGGATTGTGTTGTAGTCATTGTAATTAAAACGCATACCAGCCACAACAATGTTTCATTGTTAAGAGTTGTATGTTACTAATCTACCTTGAATGTTTTAACTTTTAATGACCTTTCTTTTGGGTGTTTGTTTACAGCCATTGTTGGTTAAAACAAACAATAAGAAGCTTTAACAGGTAATCTTCTAATAGAGCAAAATCTATTTCATTGTTTTTTTTTCTAAAAATTTCCGAGGTTGGAGAAAATGTAGACTGATTACTCCGATATTTATCACCCTCGAAAAAGGAAACAATATCCTCTCTCATTCAAGGGATTTTTTACGTTTTATTAAAATATTTCTCACAAAAGAATAAAAACATAAATTATATGTTAAATGGCAGCGATTACGATAAAAAGTGAGGTCAATTATTTTAAGAGACCAAATAGGTTGGTCTTGCAATTTCAATCCATTTGCATGACCAGTCGTCACTTTATTCTCTTGTGAGACGGTTATACACCGTGTATTTTGGCAAAATGTGACCATTTTTAGATCAATAATGACCACTTTCAGGTAAATAAAGATCAGATTAAAAAAATAGTCATTTTTAATTCATAAAAAGTAGTCACTATTCATTAAAAATGATCATTATTTATAAAAAAGTGGTCACTATCAATTGGTTGCACCATGCGACCATCTTTGAGGAACATTTGTGACTGTCTTTCTTTTATGCCATGGTTATTTTCACAGAACGCAATTCTTGGAAAGCACTCAACTTTAGACAAATCATACGTTAATACACAAATTCTCATTTGTGACGACTTGCGACGGGTCAAATCTTCCTCACAAAGAGCAAGTGAGGGGCAAGTAAAGTGCAAATGGAGTTCCCCACTTGCCTTGCCATTTGCTTTTTGTGAGGGGAATTATTTGACCCGTCGCAAGGGGGCGACAAGACTTATTGAAGTTAATATGGTCTGTCACTCCTTTTTGCTAATACTCTTTTCTAAACATTTGAGGCTATTGTTCTTGATGAGCCATATTGAAGGAGACCTGCAAATTTGGAATAAGCAATAAAAGAGACAACTTAGTTCATTGGCTTTGAAATATGCTAACTTCAGGCTGATTACATTTTTGGAGCATCTCGCATGCCATAAGATATTCATACTGCAATTAGCTAGAGCGAATTGATAGTCATCTGTTTAATTGCAATGAATACGAATTTGAATCTCAGAAGGATTACTTAAACAAAGTTGTGCCCTATATTAGACATTTGACCACAAGAAGTATTATATTTTAGTGGAATTAGAACAAATGTACTGTACAAATAATTTGTGACCACTGGCTATTAGGCTATTACTACCTCCATTCAACTCCACATGATATGTATCTTTTTGTACACTATTCACAAGTGAGCATTCAACTCCAATTTTCTCTCGATATATAAGTGAAAATATATTAAAGTGAGATCTTGTTTGATTCGTCTTTAGGAGTACATTAAAAATATCTAACTTTTATAATTTTTTCAAATACGTAGCTAAAGTTATTTACGATGCAAAATATGCGTTGGCAAATGTGATAAAGCAATAGTGTAGTGTGGAGTTGAATGGAGGGAGTATTTAGGTAACTCTTATAATGTATGTACTTCAATGTGAAGGAGTAATATCAATTGCTTAATTGTAAATTGTTATTGATTTGTTTGGTCAAAGGCTTATCTTTTTAATTGTCTATTTGTCTCTCCGCTGCCCTTGAATTACTGTTTCAAGTTTAGGAAAGCACATGAGGTAATTTAAACTTTAAAGGATTGAATATTGTTCTAAGAACGTGATTATTTTGCTCTTCTCAAATAATATTGAGAAGACATAATTAATTCTCTATTGCCACGTTGATTAACATACTACTCAAAGTTAGACAATATTCCCTCCATTCCAGACTTTCATTTTCGATTTTGGCACAAAGATATGGAAAGAAAAATGGACCAATTTGGTTAATGTAATTTAACAAATGAATGAGAGCTTCAAAATAAAAAAGATAGGTTAAAAAGACCAGGACGGCGAAAGTATAACATTGATGCCCTACATAAACGATCCCGTGAGTATCACGGGTAGTAGAACTAGTTACATATCTCAAAACTACTATATAAAAGGGAAAATATGTTATCCATGTGTCAATTAGTTTTACCTAATACAAATCACATGTTAAAACAATAATGATCATTAATCAGATTAAGAAACATTAAAAATTTTCTACATTCCCTTTTAGACAAGAACGGCCAAACATCCTTACAGATCATATATTTACTCAATTTTTTAAAAAAAATCCACACAGTGCACAGACAACATAGTTCATAAATCATAATAGTCAAAGCTTACTCATATCTCAAAAGCTTAGAATAAACCACTATTTGTTTGACCAAGCAAGGAAAAGCATTAGCAAAAAAACTTAATTAGCCGAATTGGAATCGTGAGAGTGAAAAGGACAAAACCTGAATAAAGAAAAGGAGATTGAATCACCAATTTCTCTCGTGATTGTGCATGGCTGGGGCAATCAGGTCATAGAAAGTAAAATGTAAATAATAGAGACACATTTCATGGGAAACCGTCCAAATTAAAGCACTAGATATTCAAAACAACCAAATAAAGTCACACCACCATCTTCTCTCCTGTAGTCCTGTGTCCTTCACTCTTTTCCTTTATATAACTGCCCTATTCCTTTTATTTTATTTACTGAATCTTTTATGTGACCAGTTTGAGCATTATAGAATACGATTGATATATTCTGTGAATTAAATTGGTAAATAATAATTATAGAAAAACCTTCTCGATTTTGCATTGTTATTAATGTTTTCATTTATTAAAATGTACTAACGTGTTATATCGGGTGTGTTTAACACAATTATGTATGTCAAAAATTTACAAAAGGGTTCACCTATTAACTCACATCATCTCAAACCCATTAGTTTGTTCCATTGTTCCGTCCCTTGTGAGGAAAAAAAATTAACCGAGCACATACGGTACGGTTAGTATGATCATGTCTTATAATAAAAAATCTTAGGTAAGCATGGTCCGGAGTTTTATCGTTTTCTGGTGCATATTATCCGGTTTAATTCGGATTCGAGTCGAGTAGGACTATTAAGAGGGTAAAGTTCTCTCTCATGAGTTATGACACGGCTATGTTCCGAGGGTTTGAACACAAGACATGTTAGTGAGACCGGCCCACAAACAAGTGAGCTTTTATTTTAAAACCAATTGGTGATAAGAAGAGTAATACATTTTATTTCTTATAAGTTAGTTCCTTCACTATTATTCTACCGATGTGAGGACAATGCCCCAACCCCCACACAAATATGAAAAGAGACATCAACAATAATTTACAATATGTTTACTGTGAGCTACTTTGCAATCAAAGCAAAAACAATTGCTACAAATGTATGATGTACAAAAATGATATCAAATGGTTTACTAAGAAAAATAATTATGATTAACAAAATAGGGTGCACTAATTATAATAAAAACAAGTATAGAATATAAAGTCACTCTAGGGTAAAAAGTTATGAAAAACACACATAAGACACAAAAAAAATGTGATATTTTGATCGAAAATTTAATGTAAAAGCATCTCTCACATGTACTTATATGAGAGTGTGACAACGAATATCATTGTTTTATTCTTGTTTTTGATATTATGTCGTACAATTTGACGCAATTTGTACCGAACTTCCAAAATTTATGTGTTCAAAAATTATGAGACAAGTTATATATATATATATATATATATATATATATATATATATATATATATATATAGAATTAGCTTCTTGTGAGTTGAGAGTCTTATGGTGAGTTGGTACTCACAAATCTAGACCATTGAATGGAAGGAGATCTAACGGTTAATATTAATTTATTCGTTAAAAATAAACATAAACGTGTAATCAATCTTTTTTTTTTGGACAAATATGTCGCTATTAGAGCATCTTCAATGGTAAGCTAGTTGATACTAGCTTACCATTGCCACATAATATTTGTAATCTAGAACAAGTTTAAGCAACAATTTACCCCAATGGTTTAGCCAACATAAAACTATCTTAATTGGACCCACATAACACATTTATCTATTTATTTATTCAATTTCTAAATTTTCAACATAAAATTAAAACTTTTTTTAATTATATCATTATATTCTATTGGTCAAAATTTCTTATGGGTCCATTTAAGCAAGTAGCTCCATAGAGCTACTAGCTCAAAATTTTTGTGGGTCCTTTTGAGCAAAGCTAGTCTACATGGACTACTCCAATGGTTGAGCTACTAGCTTGCAATTTTATAAAATTGCAAGCAAGTCCCCAAGCCAAACCATTGGAGATGCTCTTATTTCTGTTCATTCCTCCCTCTTTTTCTCTCTCCTCTACTACTTTTTCCATGCTCATTCTGCAATTTTATATTTTTTACATTCCTCTCCCTCAAAAGTAAAATTAATGAAGTGGTTTGATGGTGACTGAATTAATGTGAATAAGAATATGAGTGGCGATGCCGCTGCATCTGGTGGATGTGCTTGAGAACGAGAGGCACCTGGTGGTGCGCACATCAAGACACAACAAGAATTAAAGCGGAGGAGCGCCGGACATTGGTGGCGTCATGGTGATATTCGACTTTCGGTTCCGTGAGCAGGATTGGTGCGAGCGTGGTGTGATTTGATGGTGGACTGAATTGATGTGCGGTGGTCGATTGGTGTTGCTGCTATCAGGAGGAGTGAAGTGTTCAACGGAGTCGGGCACGCATGGTTGATGTCTGAATTCGTGGACGGTTGATGGTGGTGAAGTCATGGGTGGAAAACTGGAAATATGTTATGGTGTTGAAAGTTGAAGCTTGATGAAAGAAAACGTAGAATCGAATGAATGGCAGGGGTTCACTTTTATAAAGCCCGAATTTGTTACCTACATATTAAATGATGATTTTGTAGGATGAGCATTTTTCTTATAGAACATTTTCTTCTTTTGAGTTTGTTTCTTTTGCTATTCCATGACTACTTTTGATCATTGAGATAATAAATAAACTACTACGTGAATTAGTGAGTAGTTCGAAGTATCACAAATTCTCATTTTCGACATTATCCGTTTTAAGTTTAAGACGGATTAAATATATAGCAAAATACTTATTTATTGCCTAGTATATGCCAAATTATTACCACCATTTGATAATACTTGACTCATCTTAAATTTTAGATGGATGATAACCGTCTTAAGCTAGACTTATTGGTCGATTTATTGAGTATGCTTAATGGTGCTAAAAAGGCAAAACACTAGGTGCGGCTAGTTAAAGGCCACATAAGATGTTTAATAAGTTTCATGTATCATTTTTGCTATTTCCCATGTATTAATGTATTTTACATTAACCAAAACATTAATAATGAGGAAAAAGAGCTTCTTTTATCGTTTGAAAGTAGGGTAATATATGAGTAACACAAGAGTAAGATAAAGTAACACAAGAATAATACGAGTATAGCATGAGTAACACAATAATACACATAATAACATAAAAGTAACACACAATAATAACACTAAGTAACACAATAATAACACATAGTAACACAAAGTAACACAATAATAACACATAAGAATAACGCAAGAATAACACAAGAATAACACAAGAGTAACACATTAATAACACAACGTAACATAAGAGTAATAGATAAGAATATCACAACATAACATATGAGTAACACACAGGAATAACACCAGAATAACACAAGAGTAACACAAGAGTAACACAAGAATAACATAAGAGTAACACAAGAATAACACAAGAGTAACACAACATAACATAAGAGTAACACACAGGAATAACATAGAAATAACACCAGAGTAACACAAGAGTAACATAAGAGTAACACAAGAGTAACTTAAGAGTAACACAAGAGTAACATAAGAATACAAGAGTAACACACAAGAATAACACATAGTAACACAAGAATAACACAAGAGTAACAAATCATAACATAGGAGTAACACACAAGAATACCATATAAATAACACAAGAATAACACAAGAATAACACAAAAGTAACACAAGAATAACACAGAGTAACATAAGAGTAACACACAAGAATAACACATAGTTACTCACAAGAGTAACATAGAGTAACAAAGGAGTAATACAGTCTAGCATAGAAGTAACACAAAAATAATACAGAGTAACATGAAGTAACACACAAAAATAACACAAAGCAACAGACAAGAATAACACAAAGTAACATGAGAGTAACAAAGTGTAGCATAGGAGTAATACAAGAATAACATAAAGTAACACATTATTTTGAAACACAAACAACCCCACTTGTAATTGAGATAATTTATCACACAAACATCTTAACTAACAATACACTCCACCATCATGGCTTATCATCACTGTGAATGACCATCATGGCTTTGATGATTTGATCTACAAACATATCCTAACAATCGTACACTAATGAATGAAAGCAATAAGCTACTAATTAAATGAAGGGTTCACTTTAATTGTCAACCTCCTTGAAATATGCACGACTTTAAAACTCGCAACATAGAAGCCTCTGAAGATACCACAAAAGCCTCTGATGATAATTTATTACATTGAAACCAACAACACTAATTAAATGAAGGGTTAATTTATATTGATTGCATTTGATAATTAATAAATGAGAATGCAGTTGGTACAAGATTGAAGTATACCTTGTAAATTCAATGATGATAATTTATATGGATAATAAAGAGAGCTGTTGGAGAGGGATTTTTCAACGGGCTATTAATGTTTTCAGTGAGGAGTATTGTCCGTGTTTTGTCATTGGGTTGTGTTTGGTTTTTTAATCCAATCATCAGCCGTCTATTTTTCTAATCCAATGGTTGAGATTTGTTAGTACCAACTCACCATAAGAACCCAACTCACGAGATCCTGCCTATATATATATATATATCTAAAAAAATATAAATAGAAATTCGAAATTTCAGATATCTCACAATTTATTATTAGTAACTAGTTTAGACACCATGCAATTGCATAGTTTATTAAATAAGCACAAAATATATGAATGAAAAAAATATTATAGTTTATTAATTTTTTTATTTTGAACGTTAAACCATGTTATTAGTATAAGATGGAAAGATAAAAAATAGAGAAGTCAGACACTTTTTCGCTCCTATAATACATTGAATCTTTTAATCTAACAATTACAGTTCAATATCAATTACAATTTATTTAAATAAAATACTTGCGAATATATTTATGTTTCTCCATATTTTGAATTATAACTTGTAACACATATAATTTATTTTTTTATTATGATACTTTCTTTAACAACTAAATTTATTTCTAATACTCGTATAATCGGGACGGGGGGAATAGTTTTGTCCACTATATGCAATTTCCGCCTTCTACTTTGTACATAGGTGCAAGTAGGGTTGTTCATAAAGTAGACCGGGCCGATAAATTGGACAGACCCGGACCGGCCGGTCCGGTCTCCTAGTCCACAAAAAAATGGTGGCCGGTGTTTAGTCTGATCCAAGCAAAAAAACTTAAATTACCTTTAAATTAAAAACTGAACCGGTCCGGTCCAAACCTGGAAAAACCCGGACCTATAGGGTCCCGATCTGGTCCGGTCCGGTCAGGGTTCCCACCTAGCGGTCCGGTCTCCGGTTTTTTAGTATGGGGCTGTCCGGTCCGCGGGTCTTTACGGTCCGGTCCGATCTGGTCAGTTCTGGACCGGTGATCGAACAACCCTAAGTGCAACTTATTTATTTTGTTTATGGGCATCATTAATTTTACAAAGTATTAGTTATACTAGGTGCTATATAATTTGCTACTTAAACCCAAACTAGACACAAATTAAGACAATAATTATTGTATACATGACTAAATAAAGGGCATGTATGTAATATAGCCTAATATGACCAAACATCTTTTAACTTCCACAAAAACCCTTGCCCTTTCCAATATGCATCTTTAGGACAAATGAACAAATTACATGGGGACCAAATTTCTAAACCTCATTTCCATGTTTACCTACTATTGTTGAACCTTCATCTTACTTCTCTTTTCTTCTCCCTTAGCTCCTCTCTTTTTTCCTCATTATTTTTCAACAACTTTTTCCTCACTATCTTTTCCTTTGTCTTCTCTAGTTAGCCTTGGAAATAGGCTCAACTAGTTCATGGATATTGATCCCTTGTGGGTTATTGGGGGGTGTAGGTTATTATTAACTTCAAATTGCATGGCTAAAACCAAAACATCATCATTTCCTTCATCATCAAAACAAAATAACTTAGGGTTTGAGTTTTCAGGACACACTTTCTTAACTTTCCTCTCCCTTTCCTTTATCATACTACTTCTTGTCCACCCTACAAACCAAGCAAGGTCACCTTTTAGATCTATTATGGTATCAGAACAAGCCACACAAACCCTAAAACCTACTAATTTAGGTACTTCAACATCTACCGTGTCGACTTCGAGCTTTCAACCTACCACAAAAGAGAAACATGGGAAAAGGTTGCCATCTAAACAGTTTCAAGCTGATGAACATGAAGTACCAAGCGGTCCGAACCCGATATCGAACCGGTGAGCTTCAAGAGCAACTATATACGGCACCACATGATGAAGGAGAACGGTTTGTAATCTTATTTTTAAATGTCATCCTTATGGTGCATTTAGCTTAGTTGGGTGTGGGTAAACTACTTGTAGCCTTGTTAGAGGCAGAACTAATTAATTTAATTTTGTCTTATTTTTCTATCTATGTGGTTTTTTTGGTCACTTTTTTTTTTCTATTTTTTTGGGAGCTTTTAAAGTTGTATAGAAAAGATTATAATAATAATACTATGTATGGACTCATTCATATTTTCCTTGTCTATACAGCTTATATGGTTGATGTCTCTCTTATAGTTACGTTATAGTACAGTTTAAACAAGAAATTTAGAGCAAACATATATAGATATTTCATTATCCGGAGTAATGTACTCCGGATAACTCATCTATGTTCTTCATTATGGACATTTTATTCAGTTATTAGGGTGAATCATATAAAAGAAAATATTTAATTTTAGATGTAGTAAAATGAGAATACTATTTTCTGTTCATTTTTCATTAAAATACTCTTTATAAATAATATTTCGTATTAATAATACTTCGTATTAAAATTAAGCAAATGATTGCTTTGTAACAATATTTAATCGTTTGTTTCACAAAATAGGGTGGCAGAAGTAATTTTTCTTTTGGCATCATTATTTCTCTAATTTTATCTAGGTCATAAAATTCAACAGCCTTCCTCTTTTGAAAAACCTTTTAATTTTTTATCACTTAAGTTCTGATGTTAATATATAGCCATAAGACCTTGTGTTAGTAGATACTTCCTAGTAAAGACTACAATTATTCTCCGGAGGCTAACTAATATTTTAAATTTTTTTTTATCATTTATGCTATGTTACATGTCTAGAATAATACTCCGCATTGATATTCTCTCCATCCTGATTATTTGTTCACCTATTACTTTTTTAGGTGTTACATGCATATTTTTTTATCTCTATCTATACAAGAATACTTCTAAAATGGGTATTTTAATGTCCCTTGTCATGCCATAAGAATAATTACAAATGTTTCCATCCTCTTTCTTTGATCTTCGTGTCACAGTTAAAAGTAAACAAATTAAATGACTCGGGACGGAGAGAGGGAGTACAATTTAGTATAACCGAGTGTAATTATATGGAGTATGTTAGCTACATACATGAAACGAATAATTTCATAAAAACTACTCCCCTCGTCTGAATTATTTATATTTTTTAATCACATGTAAATAAATGATTGAGCCGAGGAATTACTTTGTATTTTGTTGATATCGATGGGTCACGTCTATGGTGTGAACTGGAATAAAGAACACATGATGATATTGAATTCCGCATATTCAAGCTGTTGTTCGACATTAAAGTGTAGTGAAGTACTTCCTCTAAAAAAAGCAGTGATGCACTGTGAAGATATATGCTTTAGATTTTGTGCAAGATTTGGTGGAAATAATGGTATTCAAAGTTAGCTAAAGTGATATTAAAGGAGAGTTGTAATGGTAGATAAGAAGAGCATCTGAGGCTTTATTTTCTTACAACAATTGCTTGTGTCAGATTTATGTTTTACTTACACAGTAAAATTCAGGAGCCCTTTTATTTACCCTTTTACTGCTCATATTAACGTAGGTTAGCTAAGTCGAATACTGTAACTGATAAAAATCTATAATAAGGGGAAAGTTCAGTTAAAAGGTTAAGTAAATTGGAAACCTTAGAAGGGGAAAAAAATACTTCATAAGAATAACATACATATAATTAGAAAACGAATTGAAAACTCTAACTAAAACTTTCATATTATTTATTTCTTGAATTGGAGACCTAGTTGATCACTGAGTCACTATTAAACACTCTGTCACTAATAATAAGACCGGTCGTTATTGCGCAAGACGGTTTTAATTATATATTAGAAATAAAGAAAAAGCCTTTTAAAAAAGGTAATCCGTTTTACAGTTTGAGACCATTTTATTTAGTCACTAATAATAAGATAAGGCAATATTGTGTGAGACAGTTTAAAAGTCGGACGTTTATAACTATAAAATAGTATATTTTATTAAATTTAAATAACTTCTTTGTGTCCTAAATTTCATTAGCGTGCTCGTATTCGTTTAGGTGCTACTGATTGTGAGACAATTACCAATAAATGTATAGGCTTATTTTTACAAAAGTAGAGTGTTTAACCGTGTGAGACTATTGTTCCGTAATTTGTGTACGTAGTAAGACATCTTTTAGGTTCTTTGAACAAGATTTATGTTTAGCAGAAGTCTTGCTTATTACTGGACGGTCTGTCGTAAGCTTAAAATAGGTTAAATTTTTCCCATAAAAAGTAAGTGGGAGACAAATAAAGTCCCCATTTGCTTCTCGACTTGCTTTTTGTGAGAGACTTGACCCATTTTAAACTTGCGACAGATCGTTTTGTTGTGTGTATTTAGATATGGAACAACCAATTTTTTAGCTCTTTGTCAATTTAACTTTTACATGGGTGACTGCGAGAATCAATTACTCCTCTCACTAAAAAGACATTAGTCGTTAGCATGAATCTTCGGCAAGACTCTTGGTCGGCTATCATTATATTAGAAATTTGATAACACAGAATAAAATAAGGTAGTTAATGGTTATACACAGATTCTTATTTCTAACGGGTATATCTGTCGTACACTACGACGAGTCAAATACTACCATGTGGCCGGGTAAATAAGACAAAATCAAGGTATCTAGGGAATAGCATTTTTTTGTCTTATCTATACATATAGATAGTACATGACCCATCACAAGCTTGTGACGAATATGCTCGTCGTAAGAGTTTTTAAATGGTTATATTACTTATATATGTTCACTTAGCAATTATTTATGTGCGTCTGTGCAGTAAAACATGAAGTTATTTTATTGACGAGATTTTGTGTGCAGTAAGTGTGATACCTGCCTGCCCGCAAAATGGAACATTTACCCCGTGATAATAGGGCTCTCACAGTCAGCTTTATTTTTTGCTAAATTTTGGACCCTCCTTTTCTCATGTCCATGCACACTTCCCTATGATAGTTACTGCTGATATCTTCATGCATTATTAGTGCATGTATACTTTTTCTCATGATTTTACAATTATTGTAAGCCTTATTATTTGTCTTCTAGTATATGTTTTTTTTAATTGTAGCCAAATGATAATAATCGTCCTAATGATATGGTATATCATTATGTTGTTGAAACTTGTTAGTTCAAGAAATCTGGGAAAAGCACCTTTGAATCTTAGATGTATACTTGGTATTTTTTAGGTTTCAGTGAGATTATAGGCGCCATAATAGTATTTGTGTTTAAGAGGTATGTATTTTCTACTCTATAAAGATGTATTTGAATTGAGTAAGAGTAAGGAAAATAAAAGGGAAAGGGATAAAGTGGGAAATCAAAAGGAAAGACATTACTTGAAATAAAGGGCTTTGGGTAGGGCTGAGTAAAACCGTATACCCGGCCGATACGGTCTTAAAAACCGTATCATATCTATTAACAATATACTTGCATATATAGTATCTGACTCAAAGAATCAAATCGATTCTACGTAATCTCAAGAAAGCTATCATATCTTGTAAATATAGCAAAAGATAATCCTGTCAATCAATTAGAATATTGTATAACCTCCTCTCCTTATTTAACTTGTATACCTATCTTATATATACTGTATCTATCATTCACTAAGTAATACAGTTAAAACAAACCTTATTGTCTTATATGGTATCAACGAGTCTCAATCGATCCAACCCTCTTCGTCCTAAACGCCACCAATTCAAACGCCAACAACACCACCTCTCCTCCTCGTGTCCCACCATGACCAACGCACAATCCGACACCCTTATTCCCAACCCCACAACTCAGCCAAACCCCTCACGGCCCCAAACCTCCACAATGTCGTCAAACTAACACCACTAAACTACACGACTTGGAGGTTTTAACTTACCAACATTCTATTCGGTTTCAGCCTTCTCGGCTTCTTGGATGGGTCCGAACCAACACCCCCTGCCACCCTGGTTGCTGCCAACAACCAGGAAACCCCAAACCCGGTCGTGGCTCAAGCAAGACGGCCTCATCCTCGGTGCCCTTATGGGCACTATTACACACGCCCTCCAAACCTTAATAGTACGGGCTAAAACCGCTAAAGAAGCTTGGGATATCCTCGCTCACACTTACGCAAACCCGTCCCGTATTCATATACAACAACTCAAAGAAAAACTCGACTCGATAATAAAAACCACGGACCAAACCATTAGTGACTATGTTCACTCCGTCAAAGCGCCTGTGTCGATCAATTAGCTCTTATGGGTAAAATAATTAATCGATCCGGAAGACGTTGTCTCAAAGGTCCTAAAAGGCCTTGATTACGAACTATACAAACCCGTTATTGATACGGTCCGTCTTGGGACACACCTATTAGTTTCGAGGCTCTCCACGAAAAGCTACTCCAACACGAGTTGCTTCTCCAACACCAACCCAGCCACACTCACTTCACCCCCTTGGCCAGCCCTGCATACCGCCACAACCACCAAAACCGTACCCACCATCGTTCCTCGAACTATGGCTACACCCACTCCAACACTGCTGACCACTCACACAACCAATCCAACCCTCACCAATTCAAGGGACGGTGTCAATGGTGCCGCGAAACAGGGCATGTCATTGCTCACTGTCCCCCATTTCGAAAATTATTTCCAAACATCACCTTTCCAGCACCACCCACAAACAGGTACAACCAGTCCACACCACAAGCCAACACCGTGACCAACGGCCCAATGAACCCGAACCCAAATTATCTCCTTGATAGCGGCGCAAGTCACCATGCATATCACCCATGACTTGGATACACTCGCATTTCACTCACCTTACAATGGTCTAGACGACCTCATCATTGGAGACGGTTCCACTATACCAATCGCCAATATAGGTAAATTTACCTTACAATCGCTTAAATTTAACGATGTTCTTCATGTGCCTAAAATATCGAGAAACATATTATCCATCTCAAAATTATGTAATGATAATAATGCAATTCTAATGAAACCTCTATCGATTTGATTCTTTGAGTCGGATACTGTATATGCAAGTATATTGTTAATAATATCTACGGTTTTTAAAATCACAAATTTGTTGATAGGGAAACGACCCGGTTTAATCGTATATCCGGCTTTTCGTTTACCCGATTTTTTTCGTATACAAGTTTTCGTCTACCCGGATATGGATTTTGGTTGTTCGCTGTCCAATTTCTTGCATTAGCGATAAAATGGGTACATCATAAACTTAAACTTACTTATAGGAAACATGTTCAAATAATCACAATTTTAATATTCAAAATACAAACGCATATGGTTTTAGTCTCTGTGAGTTTTTTTATTAATGAGATTATACTTAAAAATATTTAGTCTCTGTGAGTTTTTTTTTTTATTAATTTTTAAAAACTGTATCAAAAATCATATAACCAGTTGTGTTTTAGTCCGACCCTGACCCGATTCGGTTTTCAAAAAAACCGTATCGAATATACGAAAATTTGTATCGTGTATACGGAAATTCGTGTAATGAAACCGTATACCGTATCGTATCCATATAATAAAATTGCATCGTATATATTTGCTCAGCCTACTTTGGGGAACTAAAGAACTCTTGAAGTTTAATCACCAACTTAATTATAAGATGCGGCTAACCAAAGAGCACCTACCCCTACAAAAACAAGTTTTGAAATTAGTCTATGCGTTCAAGTTTCATACAAAGAAGATAGAAAATACTCCGTACCTAATTGAAAAAGAAAAGCTCGTGATAGCTTAAGACCGATCCGAGCTAAATACTTCATTATAGGTAATTAAGGGGATCACGCATACAATATTGACCAGGTTCGGCAAGTAGTTAGCTCTTGTTGTCTAAGATCGTCCGGCATTAGGGGTCGCCGGGTCGGTGAAACCTATAACACCGCGTGTTTAATTTACGATTAATAATTAGTTGAACATTAATTAATGAGTAATTAGGTAGTATGAGCCAAATATTATCTGAACTTAAGCATGAATAATCAGCAGTTATTTAACGACTTTCATTTCTTCATCCAAACTCCAAAACGAGTGAAAAACATACAAGGACAACCCACATGAATTTTTTGCCCCCGTCACAACCGTGACAATTCGTAAGCCAGATCAAAATTATTATTTTTGATTGCTAAAAATCTTGAAATAAAAAACATTTGCAATATCTACGCTACAATCTATCGTCCTAAATGCAATGGAAGCGTGTTGTTACTAAAAATTCATTGATGATTTTTGATAAGCGAAAGATAAAATACGCGAATAACAAATAAATTTGACACAAATATCTATATGATATGTCTAGTTTTTATATGATTTTACTCCCTAATTTAGCTCGATTTTACATGATTACTATACTTTGTTTAGTATTTTTATGAGCTAATTACGTGTTCGAGGTGCATTGCTTGTTTTTGCTATGTTTTGTAGGAATCTAAGCATTTAGAGATTTTTCCTAACACAATTAGCAAGCACCAAAGTCCAACAAGCTAATGGAAACAAGATGGATCATGAAAGGAGAATGACAAGCCAAACATGAAGATTTGTGAAATGGATTGAAATGCAAAACCAAAAATGAAGCCCAAAGCAAGGAGTCCACAACTTAAGCATAGGATACTCCTTTAGATGCTCAAGGAAACCCTAAACTATGCAATTAACCGGAGAATTAAGGTGTTTTAAGGCATAGCTTAGGATTCCTTAAGCATTAAATGGAGAAATTAAGTTAATATACCCGGATTAAGGAGGCCCCGATCGGGGTTTGGCTTCTGTGACACAAGCGTTTCAAGTCCCCTCTCCCTATATAAAGGAGATGGACTTCGACACTTAGGGATATCTTTGATCATATCTTTTACTCATCTTTCACATATCTTTCATAGCTTTAGCTTAAGCACACAAGTTTTTCTTAGTTTCATAATTAGTTAAACATTTAGTTATTAATTTGTCAAACAATTGGTTACATTTCAAAGTTGTAATTCAATCTTTCCATTCAAGCATTTGGGTTATTCGTTCTTCATTTCCGAGTTATATTTCTCTATTGCGGTAATCCTAATTCTAGTTTTATATTAGTATTCACTTTCGTCCTTTGCCTTACAAATCATTTAGTTAATCGTAACATTTAGTTAATCATAGTTTTATTGTTATCTACATTAGAATTGTTAGTTTTCATTCACTTAGTGTAGTACATTTTATTAACAAGTTGTTTTCCTTTATAATTTCATATTCATCATGCTTATTATATCAAATAGTATTAGTCTAATTATCAGTATGAGTGAGTAGTTTCATTTGTCTATGGATTAAGGAAGCCATGCATAATTAGTAAGTTGTAAATGTTAAAATAAGGATGAACTAATATTGATAAATTGTTTCTATCACATGCTTGTATTGTTTTGTTAATCTTTGTTATTTGGCCAATTGCATTGATTAAATTTGTTAATTCATTCTATAAGTCGAGAGGCACGGAATCAGATTAGACTAAGCATGTGTAGTAGGACGACTATAGTCACAACGAAAGTTCTCTAGGACTCGACCTAAGGTTGACACTAATATCGAGAGATATATGTCTTTAGCCTAAACAATTAAACAATATTAAGAATTCTTATGTTTAACATGAGCATTTACGTATTTGCATGAGTGACCCGACTCCCCTAGACTCTTTTAATATTATATCATTTGCATCATAGTTAACTAAAACATCAAACCAAACCAAACAGTTAAACCGACTTGATAGTAGCCCATTCATAGCATTTCATAACGAAATTCCCGTCTCCTTGTGTTCGACCCCTCGTACTACATTTATTTGTGTCTAGGAAAATTTATCTTTGCATAGGTGTGCGATATATCCTATCACTATATGATTTACTAGCAAAATCACTGACTGCGTTCACCAGACGAGGATATCAAATTTCACCAATTGAGGAGATAATTACACATTAATACTAGCCACACACATTCTCAATAGTAAAAAAACTAGAGCTAAAAGTACAATCAACAATCCTACCAAAAATTTAGTAATCTCAAGTACAAAAGAGACTACCCCGAATCAACTTTAACCAACAAAGAACTTGCCAAATAAGATGAAGGAGATCGAAATGATCTTAAGGCCAACCAAGACCGAATAAACTCATGCGATCTTCAAAGGTGTGAATACACCAACCAATTTGAGCCCGGAACAAATTGAAGGTTCTCTCAAATGAAACTCCACAAATCGACTCTCTAACTTATGTCCTCGTCTAAACTCTTATCTCTTCTAATAAACTAAGCTAACATAAGGATCTTTCTTTTGGTTTATTCAACCCTAGAATAAGACACCTAAGTTAATTAAAAATTAATAGCTAATTTAGGGCTTAAAACCAACCTCAAAAACATCTTCTACACATATTTTATCCTCAACCCGACGCTGCCCCCATGAATACTATTAGTGTGATCAGCCGGTCAACCGACCACTATCCTAAATCATACCAGGCCAGCCGATGCGCCAACTATTGTGCACAATAGGAGCTGACGCTTTCATCCTAACTCTTCCATATACTCCTTTTCCATCACATTAATAAGCTAAAGCGAACAGGTCAGCGCCGGGTCAGCAACAACTTTACCCAAAATCATTGGTTAGTAATGGTGAGTCGAAGTCGTATGTTCCCAATGATAATATTTATAACACTTAAGACCTTAAACTAAACAATAGTATATAGTAATAAGGATCGATCCGCAGAGAAGGCTATGTAGTTTATGTGTAAAAATATAGAGTACAAGTAACTAGAGAAAGGGTTTATATGTTGGAGCCAGTGTCCTCCACAGTTAGTGCAATAACATAAATAAATCTCTGTAGGTTCACAGGGTATACTTTGTATTGTAACCAGTTGATTAACGTTTATCGATAACGGTTGGCTTGCTAGATAAGTTTGACGTTATTGTCATACAGATGGCGGTGATCAACTGGTCCCTAAAAGTCACACATATAGGATGTGTTCGAGAGATGTGATTATTTGAGAAAATAACCATATTGATACCCTATTATATGACTAAAAGGTTAGTCAGTGTATTTGACTAAAAGGTTAGTCAATGTGATGATGAGACGATTATTTAATAATGATTAAATAAAGTTAGCTGAGACGAATTAACTGTAATTCGTAAAATTGAATATAAAAGGTTATATTTAATTATAGTATATAATGTAAGCTAATTAAACATAAACCGTTATAATTAATTGGCAAATTATAAATATACGGATATTTATAATTAATGACGGATTATAATGTCGGTCCATGTAATACGACGATTATAATATATTACATTATATTGGAAGCTAAAATAAACAAAAACGAATGTATCCAGATACACTCGGTTTTTAGTTAATGGGTAGTTAGTTTGAGGAGAAAGAAAATCCCCTCATATTAAACCCTATATGTGCCGTGAGTTGCAGTGGGTGAGCAAGAGAATTTTCTAACCTAATTGATCTCTCTCTCTCACACTGCCTCCATCTCATCTGAACATCACACAACAGACAAAAGTTAACTGTAACTTTTGACAAAACTCAAAACCTTTTCTCATCAGTGAGATCGCGTAAGAGTTTCACTTTCTAGCAAAAGAAAAGGGTATTTCTCGGAGCATTTTGGGTGCAACGATTAGGAGGATATCTGCTTTGATATCTCTGTTCTTTACGCCAATTGCTAGGACCGGAGGTTGATTTCTAAATCTCTATATTTTATATCGTTTTCATATCTATGACTTGCAATTCATATTATATAATTTTGTTATAATCCTAAATTTTATGGGGATGTAAACAGTTATTTCCCACAAGTGGTATCAGAGCTTTTGGCTACAAAATTATATTATATGTTTTTTCATTTTTATGAAATATAAATTTGAGAAAAAAAATTTGTTTTTACCGAAAAAAAAAAATTTCCACGGCTGGAATTTTTTTTTGTAGCCGTGTGATTTTTTTTTTTGGGTTTTGTTTTTTCCATTGTTGATTTATTGATATTGTTATTTTAATAGGTTAAAATTCAATATAATAAATTTGTGGTTGTTTTAATTTGATAAGGATTGAATTAAAATAAGATGGAATTGTTTTGATTTTTGTTGTTGCTATTATTTTCGGTCTCATTGTTTTAAATTGATAATTTTTGAATAATGATTCAATTTTAATGATGTTCAAAGCGATTGTGATTAAATGAATATAAGGATAATCGATTTAATCATGATATAGATGTTCATTTTAAAAGGTTAAATTGAATAATCTAGTTTGAATCAATATTTAATAACGATTAGATATTGAATTTTGTACCGATCTAGCAATATTGTCAAAACCGATTTTTAATCTGTCCGTTGCTGCTACTGTACAGTACAAATATAAAAAAAAAAAATTCTGTTTTATTGCTGTCCGCAGCAGTTGTTTTTTTTTTTATGTTTTTGTTTTCGGTTTTTTGATTAAACCGTGAGAAATCATATAAAAAAAAAAAATTTTGGTACTCGTACTGTTCACGTGAACAGTGTCCCGTAGAGAAAAAAAAAAAAAAAAATTTTTTTTGTTTTTTTTTGACATTATAAAGATAATGTTTGTTTGTTTGTTATTGTGAAAAGGTTCACAATAATGATACCCGATTATTTTAAAAAGGTTTAAAATAAAAATGGATTATGGATGATTAAAATTGTTGTGCGCAATTAAGGAATTGTCACATAATTTTGATCGGTTTGAATGGTGGTTTGGATAATTAATCAACATAATTAATGAATTATGTTTTGTAGTATTAATTTATATAGTTGATGCATTTTTCTGTTGAATGAATGAATGAATGGTTTATTTTACGTATTTTTGCATTTGGTTGAAAAATGTAATACCTAGTGTGGCTTTAGTTAATCATGTTTTCGTAATGATGAAAACATGGTTTGGTTGTAATTTTGAGATCTCGAATCTCCTTTTATTTTTCTTTTAATTATGTTTTGGAATTAGAATGTAAATAGGTTTATTTTGTAATTTTTAAATGTAATTTTAAGAAGACTAGAGACGGAGATCGGATGCTCACTCCCGCTACATGGACCAAGATGAGACAAAGTCAAGCTTCTCGGGTCCATAAGGATGGATTCCAAACTTGTATTTACTGTTCATTTTGGTAGATAGGCCACACTAGGACCGTTGTAATAGTTTACGTATTTTTCCGTTCTTTTGTTTTTCATTCACATGTTAAATAACTGCATCATATTCCGCCTAAACCAAACCACCTAAAATGCATGAAAAATGTTTCATATAGTTTGAATTTTCATCATTGACATACAGATGTCACTCGCTATTTAGGGCCATCACCTTAGTTAAATCATTCTCGAGTTGCTAGACATTCGTTCACTTAAAATGAATTTAAGTTAAGATGATGGGACCTTCCCCTATAAATTAAAATTGAGACTAGTCTTTATAGGGAAAGCTACTATGAGCCCCTTCTTCGTCGGAAGTCATAATATGACCCCTTCTACGTTGGGTAAGTAGTGAGTGTTGACCTATTTTATCTCAACATTATAGTACGAGTAATATCTCGTGATTATGATGGACTAAAGATAGAATTTACAGAAATTTATCGACCAGGAATTCTAAAAGTAGAATTAGCCAAGAGGTTGGCTTATCAATTTACAGAAATTGAGTCTTGGGATCATTTATATAATTCTTGAGGGAGGTCAATTGTATAAATGCACGAGTCATCGAATTAAACTGTTTTTCATTAGACTCAAATTTAAAACGATGAAACTTATCATATTTATTTTTCCCACAGTCATATATTCAGATATAACTGCTAATAACAAATGGCTGGCCATACTGATGACCCAATGCCAAGTGCCACGCTCGGACGTGAGTCCTGGCTTAAGATGTTCATGGACACTATGAATCAGTCAACGCGACTGAAGAATAACGGGTCCAACTTTGCGGACTGGGAGGCGGCATTACGGAATGCTGCCATTGCTGACGGTAAGCTCAAATACTTGACTGAGCCACTACCAACTAACCCAGGCTCCAATGCAGGAGCAAATGAATCACTTGCTTATAGTGATTTCGTTATGGAGGCGGGTGCGTTAAAGAACGTACTCATCTTTGCAATGGAATCCAATTTGCAGAGGCGATTCATAGCCCAGGGTGCAAACAAGATTTTCACCACTCTCTCTAACGAGTTCTCGAAAGCTCCGAGGATCGTTAGCTATGAGTATACCTGTCGCTTCTTTGAAGCGAAACTCCAGAAGGGCCAAGCGGTTAGCCCACACATTCTTGCTATGATCGAGAATGTCGAGAAGCTGGAGGCTCTTGGTTGTAAAATCGATGAGAAGATCATTATTGATCGTGTGCTCCATTCACTTCATGATGGTTTTGCCCTTTTCAGGGCAAATTACTATATGAATGATATGAAGAAAAGTCTTCATCAGCTCCACTCACTTCTCGTACAGACCGAGAGTGATCTGAAATTGAGTGGGAGCGTGAAACAGGACGTTCTCATGATTAACAACAAGGGTAGGGGTAAGGGCAAGGCTCAAGCTGACCTAGCTGTAGGGAAGCAAAAGTTCAAAAAGCCAGGAAAGGTCAAGAGTGGGCCTGGTGAGTCTAGCGGTAGCTCACAAGGCAAGACAAAGAGCGATGAAGGTAACATGGAGTGCCACCATTGCCACAAGTTTGGGCATTGGAGGAGGAACTGCCTCGTGTACCGTGAGGACATAAAGCAGGCCGCGTCTCTCCTGTTGGTATGTCTTCTTCTTTTATTCATATGATTGAGATCAACCATGCAAGTTTCGGAACTTGGGTACTAGATACTGATTGTGGTTCTCATCTGTGAGTAGTAAGAAAGCAAAGGTTGGTGACAAAGATCAAACCTATTTATGGCATTGTCGTATGGGACACATAAATGAAAAACGCGTGAAGAAGCTCATTGATAATGGGACTATCTCCCCATTTGACTATGAATCTTTTGGCACGTGTGAATCATGTCTCATAGGCAAAATGACTCGAATTTCCTTCAAAGGTGTTGGAATGCGCGCTGCTGACCTATTAGGACTCATACATACTGATGTGTGTGGACCTATGTCAATCAACGCTAGAGATGGCTATAGGTATTTTATCACTTTAACGGACGATTTGAGTAGATATGGTTATGTCTACTTAATGAAGCATAAAAGTGAGTCCTTTGACAAGTTCAAGGAATTCCAGAATAAGGTTAAAAACCAGCTGGATAGAAAGATTAAAGCACTACGTTCAGATCGTGGTGGCGAATATCTTTCGAAGGAGTTTGATCGACACCTTAAAGACTGTGGGGTAGTACTACAGTTAACTCCACCTGGAACACCACAATTGAATGGTGTGTCCGAACGGAGAAATCGAACATTGCTTGATATGGTTCGATCCATGATGAGTCACACGGTTGTGCCTGACTCATTATGGGGATATGCTCTTTTGTCAGCTGCTCTAATACTTAACCGAAGTCCGTCTAAAGATGTAGACAAGACTCCATATGAACTATGGAAGGGAACGGTCCCTAACTTGTCCTTTATTCGGGTTTGGGGCTGCGAGGCTTATGTCAAGTGGAGACCTGACGATAAGCTCGGCCCACGATCGGTCAAGACATACTTTATTGGTTATCCAAAAGGGATGTTTGGTCATTACTTTTACTCGCCTACAGAACATCGAGTTTTTGTTGCGGCTAGTGCGACGTTCTTAGAGAAAGAATTTCTCGAGAATAGGACAAGTAATGGAACCTTCGAACTGTCGGAGATTCAAGAACCAACAACCGAGCAACCAATGGAGGAAATTGTTCCTTCATCATCGGCTGCGGTAAATATTCCTGAGGAACCCAGGAGGTCGGGTAGAGTCTCCATTCCTCCAGACAGATACATTGGTATGGTCAAGGAGAATGGGAGAGATGACGTTTTACTCCTAGAGAGTAACGAACCCGCTACCTATAAAGGTTGCCATGACCTGTTCCACTCTAAGCTATGGCTGAAGCCATGCAATCCGTGGACTCTATGATGAGAAAACGTATGGGATCTGGTTACTTACCTGATAAGGTTCGCCTCTTCAGTGCAATGGCTTTACAAAATAAAGCATTCTGTAGAAGGACAACCAGATACATACAAGGCACGACTAGTGGCAAAGGGTTTCACTCAAGTGCAGGCACGGATTGCCATTATGATGAAATCTTTGCACCGTCGTCCATGCTGCTTTTCCATTCGGATAATCTTAGCGATTGCCGCTTTTCATGACTATGAAATTTGGCAAATGGATGTGAAAACCGCCTTCTTAAACGGTTATTTGGAGGAGGAGTTGTACATGGTACAACCCGAAGGTTTCATTGATCCTAAAAATCCTAAGAAGGTATGCAAGCTTAAGCGTTCCATTTGGACTTAAGCAAGCTTCTCGGAGTTGGAATCATCGTTTCGACCAGGTGATAAAAGAGAATGGATTTACTCGATCGGTCGAGGAACCATGCTTATATATCAAGTCGAGTGGGAGCAAGATTGTCTTCCTAATATTGTATGTCGATGACATACTCTTGATTGGGAATGACATACCTCTCTTAACTTCGGTAAAAGTTTGGTTAAAGAACCATTTCCAGATGAAAGATCTGGGCAAGGCACAAAGAATTTTGGGGATCCGTATCTACAGAGATAGATCACGACGGATGTTATCCCTCAGTCAGGAGTCTTATATAGATAAGATTCTTGAGAGGTTCAGCATGACCAACTCCAAGAAGGGGAACCTTCCAATGGTCTCTGGGATGCAGTTGAGTAAAGCTCAGGCACCAAAGACATCGGAAGAGGTCGAGCGCATGAGTCGGATTCCTTATGCATCAGCTATAGGATCGATCATGTATGCCATGATATGCACACGTCCAGACGTGGCATATGCATTGAGTATGACAAGTCGATACCAAGGCAATCCAGGTGAAACACACTGGATGGCTGTTAAGAATATCCTTAAGTACCTACGGAGGACTAAGGATTGGGTATTGACTTATGGAGGCTACACTGCGCAGCTCCATCGGTTACGCAGATGCTAGCTTCCATCCAAACGGATCGAGGATGCTCGAAATCTCAGTCTGGATTGTTTTTTAACTCTTAAGGCGCTGCGGTTCAGCTGGAAACAGCTCCACAACACTGTTTTGTTTTTTTATAGCAGATTCTACGACTGAGTCCGAGTACTATGCCGCTTCAGAGGCTGCGAAGGAGCTATATGGATGCGTCAGTTCTTATAGGGACTAACCGTAGTTCCTAGTTCGGATGACCCGATCACCATCTATTGTGATAATAGTGGTGCCATCTTCCAGGCTAAGGAGCCTAAGTCCAGCAACAAGTCTAGGCATATACAACGGAAGGCTCACATGATCCGAGATTACGTGGAGCAAAGGGAGATACTGATAGACAAGATTGCTACGGATGATAACGTTGCAGATCCTCTCACTAAACCATTAAGATATGATAAGCATGAAGGGCACGTTATTTCCATGGGAATTAAGCGTGTTCCTGAGTTGTATTAGTTGTTTTGTATGGATTAGACACCTGTATCTTTTTCATAAAACTATTAATGAAATCATCGTTTTTGTTTTATATTTTGTTTTTCATGTGGGTTGTACTGACAACATTGAACACCACAAAGTGAACTGAATTACATTATATTTGTTTTGGGTCCGTAATTGCCTACATGAGCTGACAACTCTGGCAATTATTTTGTGACGTCGATTGATGGTGGGTTCAACGAGCCATAAGTCAAACTGTTGACTGATCGATCACAGATGCGAGTTATAATGATACTGCGCAGGACAATTTTGTGACGACGTTATGGAGTCCTAAATGTTTCGGAACATTAGGTGCCGGATCGTGGATAGGACATCCATAGTGTTCCTAGAGTCGATTCTTTTGACTATCGACTCTCTCTTGAGAAAAAGGCAGTTTTTGGGTGACTTTGGTTTCTTTCTCATGGTCGACCGTAACAGGAGGCTAAGTAGATTTTCACTGGGTCATTTCATACTGCGCTTGTGTCTGCAAGATTCGAGTTGAAGAAAATATCCAACCTTTATCAGGATATGATATTTCTCAGGGCCACTCGAGGAGCTGTAACTGAAATGCATGGGCATGCTCGAATAAAGATTCGTTCATCAGTTAAGTTACTCTCTAGTCGGGGAAACCACTCTTGATACTGATCACTTGTAAACTACGACCTTTGTGAATAACGGACTTGCGAATTGGTTTACATTGAGTGGGAGAAATTTATTATGGATATGAGAATCGGTTATCGCACATACACTTGTACGGATAAGTGGGAGATTGTTGGAGCCAGTGTCCTCCACAGTTAGTGCAATAACATAAATAAATCTCTGTAGGTTCACAGGGTATACTTTGTATTGTAATCAGTTGATTAACGTTTATCGATAACGGTTGGCTTGCTAGATAAGTTTGACGTTATTGTCATACAGATGGCGGTGATCAACTGGTCCCTAAAAGTCACACCTATAGGATGTGTTCGAGAGATGTGATTATTTGAGAAAATAATCATATTGATACCCTATTATATGACTAAAAGGTTAGTCAGTGTATTTGACTAAAAGGTTAGTCAATGTGATGATGAGACGATTATTTAATAATGATTAAATAAAGTTAGCTGAGACGAATTAACTGTAATTCGTAAAATTGAATATAAAAGGTTATATTTAATTATAGTATATAATGTAAGCTAATTAAACATAAACCGTTATAATTAATTGGCAAATTATAAATATACGGATATTTATAATTAATGACGGATTATAATGTCGGTCCATGTAATACGACGATTATAATATATTACATTATATTGGAAGCTAAAATAAACAAAAACGAATGTATCCAGATACACTCGGTTTTTAGTGAATGGGTAGTTAGTTTGAGGAGGAAAGAAAATCCCCTCATATTAAACCCTATATGTGCCGTGAGTTGCAGTGGGTGAGCAGGAGAATTTTCTAACCTAATTGATCTCTCTCTCTCACACTGCCTCCATCTCATCTGAACATCACACAACAGACAAAAGTTAACTGTAACTTTTGACAAAACTCAAAACCTTTTCTCATCAGTGAGATCGCGTAAGAGTTTCACTTTCTAGCAAAAGAAAAGGGTATTTCTCGGAGCATTTTGGGTGCAACGATTAGGAGGATATCTGCGTTGATATCTCTGTTCTTTACGCCAATTGCTAGGACCGGAGGTTGATTTCTAAATCTCTATATTTTATATCGTTTTCATATCTATGACTTGCAATTCATATTATATAATTTTGTTATAATCCTAAATTTTATGGGGATGTAAACAGTTATTTCCCACATTATATTGATTGATGACTAATGGCTAATGATACTAAACAATAGGTAAATAAAATGAAATCAGATGATTAAACGTCTTGGGTCAAAAAACATCCACTATCAACAAACCAATTGATCATCGACTATCTTTAAATACAGTTACTCTCGATATTAGATCGAAACGCGATATTAGAGAACCCTAATTTTTTTATATTACTAATATAAGTCAAGCGTCTAGATTTAATCCAACAATAGCATTAGCATTCAAAGGAAAAAATAAAGATAACGATCTTCAACACACACGGTTAACGATTTGAATTATATGTTTAGTCTCTACTTAATCATAGTAACGATGAAACGTATACAAATTATTAGGGTAAAGTTTGCTACTATAGTCTAGATCACTTGAACAATAATTACGGATTCACTATCTAAACTTGCAATAGATTAATGAAAGCAATTATTACTAATTGATTAGATAAGTAAAAGAAACATTAACAATAAATAAGAGGAAGGGGCATAAACAATACTTGAGAAAAAAGAAAGAAAGAACAATCTAACAATTAATTAGTAACTAGTTTTATAGCCCGTGAAAATTCACGGACTTCGTTAATTGGGTGAGTCTGGAGCCATCTTTGACAAACTGGAGTTAAGTGATTTACAATGTACTAAGTTTCTTTTGAATGTGTATAATGCTCGATATTGGGGTGTCACTCTCCGATAATCTATTAAAAGAGTTATGTAGAATATTTATACATACTTAAAGACAATGCTTTATAAGATCATATTTTATATTTTATATAAAATTCTTAATGGAATTGTGGAGGTTATTATGTTTTATATTGTCAAACAAAACGTTTAGTAGTGATTGTAAAAGAGGATTTTAATTACCACAAGTTCTCATTTAAGACGGGTATTATCTGTCATAAATTTAAGACGGGTCGAATGCATACCAAAACACCTCACGTATTGCCTATAAGATACCAAAAGTTGTCATTATTACCACTATGTAGTAGTATTGACATGTCTTAAGCTTAAAACAAATAGCGGTCGTCTTAAGCCAAATTTAGCGATTAGTTGGGTACACGTGCTTTAGCACTATTTTTCCAATGTATCCCGTATATTGGATTATTGGGTTATCTCGTCTCCATATTTGTGCATGTGATGTATATATGAAAGGTTGTATTTATTTGTTTCTTCTGTTTTCATTGTTATTCATCAGTTTTATTATGCAGCGAATTCACAATTTTGTGATCGGAGTCTGAGAATCATATATTAGCTAAAAGGAAATAACTTCACTCAAATCCAATGCATCAAACCGTAACGGAAACTTATCAGTACTTCAGGGTTTAATTCATAATAATGCTGACTCTTTCATCACCTAATCACCAATTCGGTCATTCTTCACCATTATTTTATACTTCTATACAATCCATAGCTTTATCTCTACATCTTTTACGACTCAAAATAATACCCCATACTACTCCGTAGACCGTAGTAATTACATTAAACATAGAAAACATGTCTTGATAATATTAGCATTACAACAAACATTACAAAAGAATCCTTGTCTTAAAATTCTTAGCAAATTTAGTCACCTTATCTAATCTACACCATAACAAAGCTATCATGCGTGTCCAAACATTATGAACATAGCCGGCCGAAGATGGAAGGCCAGATTCCCACTTTTAGTATTATCAATTCAAATATCAATTCTTACACTCCATGAATGAATGACCTGCACTTTTACTCACAAAATCACAAACTGATGAAGTTTATATATAATAAATATACTCTATATAATTCTTTATATAAAAAATAAACAAATAATAATTTCCTAAGCAAAATATCTAAAAATCAATGAACACTATAAGTTAATGATCAATCTTCAATTATCATATATACACACAAATAATTTGCTAAGCATGTAACTTTCCGAATCAAAAGAAAAATGCGTACTCTGTAATAAGTAATGCGGCAACATAGATAGTAGACGGTGCCGCCTTCCTTTATTCTACTGTATTGTCCTCCTATGTCATCAAGAAAAACCAAAGTGACAATAAAAAATGCAGATAGAAAATATAATGAAAAAAAAAAAAATGATTAAGATTTACTCCGTTAAACAATAAAAACAATGCACGTAGAAAACTTCATATGAATGAATGACTGGATTTAGATGTGTACTTATATATAAAGCTTGTATTTACTCTATAACATAACTCTTAGGGAGATTAGTAGACAATATAACAATAAAAACAGTCAATATTAAATTAGTGTAAGATTAAAAAGTGGGAGATGAATCACCCAAAGATTAAATGATTTTTAGTCAAGGTTTAGGGAAATGTTTTAGAAGTGCATATGTTAGTTCATTAGGCGCAGCCATGTGGCAGTAAATTAAATACTCAATCTACCCTTTTTATATTATTGTATAGATTAGCTTCAATTGTTGATCCAAGAAAGGGAGGATTAGTTCCTCATTATTTTCTAAAAAAAAAATTAATTAGGGTTCTTATTCTATGTCTAGATATAGTAGTAATAATGATGGAAAACAATAATAATAAGTTTTATGTATACTAACTTCCTAAAACAACCTAATAAAGTAAGGAAATCTTGCGGTTCAGCACATAGCGACCCGCCATGTCTGACTGGCGACTAGCCACCCTAGGCGGCTACCTTCTTGCCTCGTAATGATATTATGGACTTGTATAGCGGCTCGCCTGGGTTGCTTGGCTACCCTCCTGACTGCTCTCCTTGGTACCATGCATGGCTGCTCTCCTTGCTTAACATGTATCTCTTCTCCTTCCTTCTTGATTTCCATTCACATCAACCTTCGGTCTCCATTCCGTGTCGATATAAATAGTTAATAGAAGTACGACATGAGCACAACACATACAAACACATTATGCCCCATAAAATACCGCTTTAGCTCTTCAAGTAACACTCAATCGACCCTATAATCATGTACAAAACCTCTCTTATCAACTTCCCCACACTTAGACCTTTACTCGTTCTCGAGTAAATTCGAAGGATTATCCATAATAACCTCATACCTACACCGGTATACAGAAGTACGAGAATATTCACAACACTTACATTAAAAATCACATAAGACGATCTCAGTTATACCAAAGAGAGATTAAATATATAATCGGAAGAATTTTTTTTCTTTTTACCTAAATCCCTCATTTTGCCTAGAGCGCCCGCCCTTGCAGGATTTCACTATAGCTTATTCATTTTTTCATCTCACTCTACTCTACGTGGCACGCAACTCATTTTTTCATTTTACCCAGAGCCCTTTTGGGTTTTCACTCCATCCTCGACCACATCCCAATCTTGCCTAGGCGCCCTTTTGGGTTTTCACTCCATCCTCGGCCACATCCCAATATTTCTAGGCGCCCTTTCGGGTTTTCAACTAGCTGAGATCTTTTCTTTCTTTCTTTTTTTCTATTCTCCTTTTTTTTACTTTTTGGAAATAAATAACAAAAATAAACACACCACACAATACAAGTGACTACAAATCGGAACGACTCTCCCTCCCCACACTTGAATGAAACATTGTCCTCAATATTGCAAGGACCCAATAAAGGGAAAAGGAGAATAGCACACCTCACTAGAGAAAAAATTGACGACATAAGACATCCACTAGGCCTTTACACCGCATATGTAAATCAAACTACGCTCCTCACCTCCTCCTTACACTTGCCCATTAGCATCCTCCATAAAGCACAATCACACTAAGGCCAACAAAAAAAACAAGAGTAATTAAAGAAGACTAATGCCCTTTATTACTCCGATCCTAGCTAATCACATACCAAATAACATAAGTGAAACAAAGACAATAAAACTCCAAGCTTATTTGGTCTTACCTATACCTCTCTACTCCAAATTAACCATTACTTCCAACCGTATGAGCAAGGTGCCCACAACAACGCACCACATTTACACCACATCGTAGAGACCCATTTGACATTTTTTGTCTCACTTCTTATGTCGTCAACACCATAAATACGAAATAGTAGCTCAAGGGATTCCAATTCTTTTCTTCTTTATTTTTTTTTTGGATTTTTCGTTTCTTTTTTTCAGTATTTTTGCAAACTAGCACAGACAAATTTACGGGTTGCCTCCCGTAAGCGCTTTTGTTTAATGTCGTTGGCTCGATATTTCACGGAGTGGTGAACCACCCGACTTAAGAGATTTAAAAATCTCATTCAACTTAATGATTTTTCAAGAGTGGAACGACTCAATGTCCTGAATAGTTTAACAAACATGCTCGCAAACAAGTTAGATGAATAATAAGAATAACAAAATATCAATGCAATTGCAACAATTCATCAACGAAAGGGGTACAAATATATAAGTTATTTTCCAAACCTCTACGTTGTTCAAATATAGTTTCGTCCTTAACGTTGTGGACATGTTACACCTGCGCATGCATCAGCTAGCAAGGAATGGTCGCCATGGAATGCGTAACTCAATCGTTATAGCTCGGTTGGTTTCATCTTGATGAAAATTGCAAATGAAGAAAATACTGATTGATGAAGTAGCCACGCACCAAACAATTCCGTAGTACTTGGACAACGTCCGAATGAATCTTAAGCCTTGGTCAAATAAAGCATAAAGCATAGTTGACATTAGATACTAAAGATAGGAATAAGCCTTATATAGGCACACAACCAAGAGGTTCAACCGAAAACAAGTTTCAATTTTAGGTTTTACTTCAAATCTGTCTTTCATTAGATAGGAATAAGCCTTATATAGGCAAGGAGGTTACATCTTAAACGTTCAAATACATCTAAGTCCACAAATGGCTCTCAAAAGAAGACAGTATAACAGCTAGAATTCTTACACAACTGAAATAAAGTAATAAAACATAAAAAGTAGTTCTCAATAAGATAATCTTCCTTGTTGCTTTGCTCTTGCTTTATTGTAATAAAGAGTGGACTTTTGGCTTGGTATTCTGAGCCAAACTGAAGTAAAATAGATCCCAAATGACTCTGTTGAAGGTCCCTCGAGCTTGCTTGGCCAAAAGAGGAAAGATTGATAGTGACAGCTGAACTATTTCACTAAAGGTTACTCTGGTTTGCTGAACTTGGTCCCTAGACTAACTTTTAATCTTTGCATTTTCTTAAGGAAAGTTCATGAACAAAATTGTTGAGGACTCTCCCTAGGACCAAGCTTGACCATTGGTTTGGTGTTCGTAGGTATTGAAGGTCCCCTTGGACCCTGTTCAAGTGTACTGTGTCTGCCCGGGTGCAGTAGGATTGCTTTGCTTGTTGTGGCTTGGACTGTGAGCATCATGGCCTGGATTGTTGGTGCCAATGCTGCATAAGACTTGATCATTTGTTGTTATATTGTTGCCTGCCTTGTTGTTGCCTTGGTTGCCTTGAAATGTGTCCTGGTTACCCCGAACTTCTGTTGCAATTACTAAGTGAAAAAACAAATTACTAATCAAATTAAAACAATCGAAACTAACAACTACTTTCAAATAATTAACAACTCAATCGAAATAACAAAATACTAATCAAAACAATGTTATAAAGTAGTTCTCAATAAATGTTATTTTAATCATGTATTAGAGGAGAAAATAGATTGGAGAGAAGATCCAGAGGAGAAAATACGTAGTATTTCCCATGTAAATGATATTACTTGGATCTGTATCACAAAGTATTATCTTATCACCTTCTTAAACCAAAAATTGCCTTTTATGAATTGGAAAGAGTAGATGGAAGAATTAGCAACAAATGAGGTAGATGAAAAACTTCACCATCATCGTGCTCTTAGGAAAAGCCTTCCCATGCGTAAAGTCAAGCCAACCTTTTAATACTCGCTCGTTTAATGATACAGTTAATTGATTCATTTCACTACATATAAGTTTTTGGGAGAACAGAAAAAGCTTGAGAAGGTTTGCCAGAAGTTTATTGACATCAGCTTACAGCTAATGCTGTCCTCTTTATTCATGGTACTAATTACCAACAGCAGAACGCTATCTAAAACCATACATTCACGACAGGTTACCCAAAGTAGATATTTGAAGTTTATCATAACTGGTTTCAACTGCTGTATCCAACCAACTTATTCTATGCAGCTGTAAAGGGAATGAAACCTCTCGTCGACCAGGACTATCGGCATTAATCAAGGAGCCTTCTTCCAACTGTGGTATCATGAGGCCTTTCATATCCTGTTCCTCGATGCAATCAGGGAGCGGGAGCGGGAGCGGGAGCGACTTGCTTTTCAACCCCAAATTAGAATCAAGACCTTGGGAGAGGACCAAAGCTCCTACACGAGGAACAACACTTTCATTCACCACGTTTCCCATATAGTGATTATGAGCCTCGGAAATGACATAGACACAACTACCTCTAAACACGTCTTTAGAGAGCCTGTCATCGTATGGGTTCAGTTGGTCTGGACCACAGAGCAAAGGAACAGGAGCCCAGCTTGATCTTGGTTCAGTATGATCTTGTAATATGTCGAAAGATGAGTGCAACATAGAGCTGCTAGGAGACTGATATATGTCTCGGGAAGTACTACTGTCCAGAATAAATTGATTGTCTTCGTTCCAAGATGGGGGAGAATATAGTTCATGATCCACAGCATTAAGATCTCTGAAGGGTTTCATGTTTGTGTCATCGCTACCCCAGGTAAGCAACAAAGGACTGGGTTCACCTATAATCTCAAGTTCCTTCAATTCAGCAGAATCCCTGAGATTAACTAATGCACAAGATCCAAATCTCTCTTCTCGGTACTCAAGACAGCTTCTCTGATAATAGTCCGGAAATTCATCCAGGTTAGCAGTATCCCTGAAGTTACACAGTGCAGTAGATTCATATCTCTCAGATGAATTAGGTCGCCAGCTATCTGGGAATCCAAGACAATTTCTTATAGGACAATCTTCTGCAAACCGATCATAACATATAGTTGGAACCTCATATGAATGAGTTTGGCCACTAAATGTGTGTGATTGATCACTGATAAAACTGTCATAACACTGACCGCCCACTTCATTCTTGAATATACTGCTACTAGTTTTATTGCTCGATGTCAAAAGATTTCTGTCAACAAACATGTCAGACCAATGCTCATTTGAGGAGCTTCCATGTCCGCTCCCTTCTTTAAAGCCAAGAAGCATAGTATCGGCGCATGTACTCGCGAAAATGTTGGCCTCATATATTTGACAAGAAGGATGAGTATCCCAATATGCAGAAGACACACCACCATCTAAGAAATTGTCCACATCAGTCTGTATGAGTTTCTGTGTACCATCCCAGCACTCCCCAAATTCAAAACTGGAATCACGAAGGTGCTCCTGACATTTGTCTTTCAGCTGCGGTTCCATACGATCCTTACTTTCTAAAGGCTGATACAAAAATAAAGACATTCAGAGAAGCAGAAGAAGAATGCTGCATCTTAGTTTTAAAAGGCGTGAAGCGAAGGCGCACGCCTCATGCTCATGAAGCATATTATTTTTGCAAGACACTCATATTCCCAAAACAAAATTAGTGCACAAGTAACCCCTTTTTTTTAGAGAAGGCTACCGCATGAAGAAGTAAAAGTAAAGCTAGAATTATGGGCCAAAGAGGCGGGTTAAACAAAAGAACAAGAAGGAAAAGAAGTCAAAATTGCATAGTAGGGAGCCTTGGTAGATATGTCAAGCGCATTAGGCGCCTCCAAAGCATTTTGCCTAGTGCTTCTATGTGCCTTCCACCTCAAACACGTGTTTTTAGTCCAAGTGTTACACAATAGTAAAAAGAAAAAGGGTTGAAGATCGAATGAGAAGGTTAGGGACAATACAATCTTTGAAGAGCCCTCGGGGAGCAGCCGACTCAACAGCAGAGAGACCACATCATACCTGGCAAAGTATCCGTTAATGTCTGTTTTAAGTAATGGAATGCAAGATAAAACCTATAAAGAGCCGTACACTTAACTCCTTGGAGAGATGATCAGCCTCCAGAAACAAGGTCTTTGAAATCCACTGCTGTAATTTTAACCTCTTCGACAAAAATATATCCCCATCTTTCAGTTGGCTTCCTGAAACACGTATCAGAGACCATGACAGTGACATTAATTCGGCTTCAATATCAGGATAATCCCAAGTATCCACTTACATCATAATAAGTTAATAACATATGTCAAACAAACTTCAACAATATCTATAGCACATTTGCACTAAACTCTCAGGTATCTACCCCATATATGATATTGATTAAAATCAAACAAATCAAATTACCTAAAATACTGCTCACTATTTTCAAATTGCGAAAAGACGACTAGACAAATACTTCACCTGAATTCGCAGAAGCAGTTCCAGATGTTGAAACAAAATTATCAAGATCAATGGCAGTAGGGGTTTTGAAAGCAGGTGCAGACTGCAACCTCTCAGTATAATCATTCACTCTGCTATGCACATCTGTTGAGAAAATATCCAGTGGATAATACCTAAGAGCATATAACAGTGGTATATTATATTAGAAACAACTGTATAAGCAAAAGCCACACACCTGAACTATGTATAGCAAGATCTTCTGGATGAAGGGAAGAGCCAACGTCAAGGGTAGACAATTTCTCATCGAAGATAGGAGCCTCGACATCCTTTGTAAATTTTGCCTCACGAAATTCTGTAACATATACAGTTGGGGAACCCGGACTCAGAAACTACCAAAATGAAAGAGACACTGTAGTTCACGGTGTTCCTTCGTAAAGGGTCCAGTGATACCCACCTCTACCATTGTTGGAAGGGCCGGAATTTCTCATTTGGATACTCTCTCTGTTCACTGAATTTATACGAGAGGTATGACCAACCCCTCGCTTTAATCTCTTAAAATAAGCAAACTCAGAGGTCTTCGAGTCCCTTGAATCTAAAACTGGCCTAATGCATCAGGTAAAGAGCAAGTTAATCTTTTGACACGATGCATCACCCACGGAGCCAAAATCAAATGTTTTAGGAGGCAGTATTGTAAGATGGAAAACTAGATCATGATAGACCAAAGGCTACTTCCATAGATAATAGATCATACTTGAGAAGCTCTCCTCTTGCTTCTACAGGTGCAGAACAACAGTCGGATCTTTTCCAATGAGGATGGTCTATTCCAGCCTTCATATCCTTAAACCTTGCCCTTTTCCCCTCTATCATACCTTCATAAGAGAGCGTAAAAAAATGAGCCTATGGTAGGCTTCGTAAACCACACAACCTCGACAAATCCCATCTACTAACTATAAAAAATGCTAAAATTCAAAGGCCAATAATACTCACAACGATTCCAAATGATATCTATTATATATAGCTTGATTTTTTTTTACTACATTGACAAAAATTGTATACTATTGTGTTTAATGGTTGCACACACGATACAGCTTCAAAAGGCTGCATACATAGACCCATTGTAGCATGTCAAACAAGCTCATCAGAGAAAGCGAATATCAAAAAACACATTGAAGCTCGCAACAATGTGATTGTGCTCTATATATATAACTCCCTCGTTTCCATTTTCATTGTCTCGTCTTCCCTCGTAATTTATCACAACTTAATTAGGACATTACTAAATTGAGTGAACATCCAATATTACCCCTCGATAATTACCACTCCTTCCATCATAATAACAATGTTCTCAATCACTATAATTCAAGGGGTGAGGTTGTTACTTAATCATTTTTCCGTAAATCATCACGAAATGGAAAAGAGGACGATAAAAGTTGAATGGAAGGAGGCCACTAAAATCAAGTAGCAAGCTTAAAATTGCAAGTTTTAATTGACAGTTCTTGAAACAATTGTTCATCAAAAACACTACATAAACAATCAAAAACAGCTACAAATATAGAGAATTTTCACAAAAGAGATAAATTGTGAGGGAAAATTGGAATTATATAAGATAAAATTAGATAAATACATTTCAACGAAAACCTAAGTATAGAAAGCTGAAGAATAAAGAGGAATAAGGATGCGAAATTTATTACCGGAGTTGAGGAATCGCTTTCTAGGGTTATTATCGAAACGTTTCCTCAATATCGGCATTTCGGAGAGGGTCTTTAGGTCGTCGTTCATGGTGCGCGCCAAAAAGCCATGGTATATTTTTCAAGGAAAAAGAAATGTTCGGACTTCGGAGAAACAAATCAAACAATCGATACGGGAAGGAGCATGGAAGTGGGTTGTGTCGGCTCGTGCCTCATGCCAGCCAACCGTACTAGAAGAAGAAAATGGCGTGGTCTAGACACGGGAAGGTGGGTTTTGTACCGTGACGTGTCTGGCTAAGGGAAATGGCGGCCTAGGCACGGCAATGGTGAACCGTGCTTGAGCGTGCCCGATTCAACTCATCCACTTTAGCCTTATTTCTTTATATTTTGAACGAGCTCAGACGTGTCAAAGCGTGTCGTGCCAAAGCACGGTCTTTTTGGCGTGCCGTACTAATTTCGTGTCGTGCTAAAATAGGCCATGGGCCTTGCTAGTGCGTGCCAGCCCAACAGTCTTCGTGTCCACTTCCATCTCTATGAGCAATCTCGAACATGTGATATATCATCCTATGCGCTATACCATAGGAGACACGTTTTCAAATTTACTAAAGCGCTGTGTATTTTACGATTATAATAGGTAAAGTAATTTAATGAAGCTAATACTAAACTAGTTTGAAATTTATATATAAAATCATTGTAAAACGTTATTGTTAAAGGGACCAAACAACCAAACTTGTAAACAGGTAGTTGATATACGTGGTTTGACCTTAATTTCGGTTTTAGTTTGATTTCCATTGAGTTCAATTCGGCTAGCCACTTTAATCAGTTTTTACTATTTCGAGTCGGGTGCGGTTTGGATCGGGTTTATATCAATTCAGTTAAGTTTGGTCATAATTGTTTTTCAGTTATCAGTTATAGGTAAAAAAATAGAATAATGTACCTTATAATTTTCAATGTGAATACTCATAATACCATTAATAAATAAATAATTATGAAAAAAATACCTGATATGAGTTTTTTTAGTTAGA
>JAIUZE010001625.1:0-72852 GCA_022085475.1 Heliosperma pusillum
GATTGATTCAGCTTTCTGTAGTCAATACACATACGCCATCCCGTCACAATCCTAGTGGGGATGAGCTCATTCTTCTCATTTTTGACTACTGTTGTTCCTCTTTTCTTGGGAACAACTTGAACAGGGCTAACCCATTTAGAGTCAGAGATTGCATAGATTATGCCAGCATCTAGCAATTTCATAACTTCAGTTTTAACTACTTCCTGCATGTTGGGATTAAGACGGCGTTGACCTTGAACACAAGGTTTTTGGCCTTCTTCTAAATTGATTCTATGCATGCAGAAGTCTGGGCTTATGCCTGTTAAATCTTCGAGTTTGTAACCTATTGCCTTTCTGTGCTTTTTTAAGACAGTCAATTATAAGTGAGGTTAACAGATTTTCATCTAGGAGAGCACTCACTATGACTGAGCAATACTCAGATTCATCTAAAAAAGCATATTTTAGATTCGAGGGAAGAGGTTTCAGTTCAGGTTTTTGTACTTCTGCCTTCGCAGGAGTATCAATCAAGCTTATTGATAAGTGATATTTTGTACTGATTTATCCCCCGTTTTAGCTCGATTTCTATACGATTTATGCACTTTGTTAAGTGATTAACGAGCTAATATTGCTATTCTAGTTGTTTTGCGTGTTTTGACTCGTTTTATAGGAAATGAAGAGGTTTTGCTATATTTTCCTACTTTATGGAGCAAAGACACTAGGATACGAGTTTTCAAGGAATTGATGATAGCCAGTTCACGATGTGATTACGATTCCGCTACATCTTTCCTCGAATGGACTCAATTTGGATTTTGGCTTTGAACTTTAAAAGGAAATATCAACCCAAGTCAAGAGAAGATCAGCCCAAGCCCAATTCCGTAGTGCATTGACCAAGACCAAGGCATAGGATTCCGTGCCTAAGATGAAAAGACGGAAAATCCATCTTACACAAAAACCCGATCGGATTGCCCAATACCCGATTGGGTATTTCTGCAAGTGAACGTTACTTGGCTCTTCTTCAATCTGAGCTTAAATGTGTGCATTAATGCTTTGACTAGGGTACGAATTTGGACGAGGGATCAGCAGCCATGCATCCCTATAAAAGCCAATGATCATCACACACAATTATCATCTTACTTTTCATATAATCTATCATTATATACATTTTCATATTATCTTTAGCATACTTTCTTTCAAGTTTTAGATTATAGTTTTCTTAGTATTTCACTAGTGTTTTCATAGCTTTTGTTATTGGATATTTGTTCTTACTTTCGTTCTTATATACTCATATTCCAATTACGGTAATTCTCTAATCTTGATTTACTTATGCAACTTTAATCATCATGAATTATAATCTCACTAGTTTCATTTTCATAATATTGTTGTTGTTAGGAAATCAAACTAAAATTAATCTAGTTAAAACCAAAATATTGTTTAGCATGTCACATTATAATTTACCTAATCATATAATCCTAAAGATTGTCATTAGAATCATTATTAACATAGTCACCATAATAACTTTAGTATTTATATTTCATAGTCTAATTTCATACATCTTTTTCTTATTAATTTACTTAATCACATAAATTAGATTAATTCTAATATTGTAAAATTATCATTGTGTAAATAAAATAAATAGAGTTGTAATATTTGAAATGATTTACGAGTTAAATGAATTAAAAGAAGAGTAGTTACCGATTGAACCATCTAAATTGTTTCTTCCTTTGGTCGTGTCAAAATTCTATAACTATGTTTAGTGGCCATAAACAATTGTTTGTATTAGTCATTTCTATCTTTATAACGAGAGTTGGGATGGGAATTAGGACTGCCAATAGGGGTTTAGTGACTTAACCATGCTGAAAGGACGTTAGGACCCACTAAAAGGTCGGTACGAATCCGGAAGGAATATACCGCTACAAGGCCTAGACAATCATAGTAATTCTAATATTGGTATCTATGAGACTCTTTAATTAGTTCTACATGATTCTCTCTGATAAGTGAATATTTGTATGATTTTAACCCCCACTTTAGCTCGGTTTTGTTTGTCATTTGTGCTTTGTTAAGCCATTTTATGAGCTAATATCGTCTTTTAGGCGAATTCCTGTGTTCTAACTTGTTTTGTAGGGAAAGTGACGTTTCTACGCCCTTTTTCTATATTTCCGAGCATTTGCCTAGAACCCGACGATTTGAAGATGCAAGCTTGACCATGTGTAAGGCATTTCAAGAAGGTTCACTAACTTAAGAGAGAGAAGAAGCAAAGACGGTTTCGTAGTTGTCGGAAGACCAATCAATTAGACGGAAGAATTCATCGCTTTACATCATATCCAAGCAACAAACCCTATTGTAGAGTCAAGGGGGATGTTGTAAGTCAAGTCAAAGCGAAGGAAGTTGAAGCGTTAGTCAAGAGCTTCCAGAAGACGACTTACCCGATCGGGTAAGTGTGTACCCAATCGGGGATGTGTGCTGCTCAATGCATTGCGGCTCCTTCTTCCTAAATTTGCCCTATGTATTTAATGCCCGACCTCTTCTCCACGAAATCCTAATACTATAAATAGATGTGCCAAGCTCCTCATATGAACATCCATCATACACACTATCTTACACAATCTAACCTATATTTCATACAATCTTCTTCTTAGTTTTCTTTTTAGTTTTAGTCTTTCTAGTTTAGTTTATCTTCTTCTTTTGTCTTTTGTTTCTAGTTTATTTCTGTCCATTTCATATCAAAACATTAGCATAGTTCAATAAGAATTTCAATCTTTGTATCTATTAGTTGGGTTCAAGAGTTGTAATTCAAAGTACGGTATTTCTATGCGAGGGATTTCCATTATTGTTATCGCTTTCATCGTTGATCGTCACCTAGGTATTCCTAATTTATCCTTTACTTATTGTTCTTTATTGTTTTCCATTTGATTGTTATTTTCTATTCGTATCATTTAGATTCGTTTTTTTGTTGTCATAATCATAGTTTCATTTCTTAGATTGTCATATAGCGTCGTTATTATCGCCACATAGAGAGTCTAAGTTATTGTCAAAATCGACTAAATATGCTTACCTTAACTTTCATTGTTAATATCATCTTAGTTATAAACATAATCATGAGTGAGTAGTCACCTTTCTAGGGTGTAGGGTAGCCATGTTAGATTGATTAAAATATGATAATTGGATAAAGGAAATTATGTTTTTAAAACATTGTGTCTATGCATGTTTGGACTTTAACGATAGTTGACGATTCTTGATCACAATCATTGACTAGTATGGAATTCTTTTCCAACGTAGATATACAGGAATTGAATAGACAAAGCGTGACATAGTGGATTAAGACCTAGTAAATCGCACTAAAAGCCTGCTAGACCATCTGATCTATGATTGTAATGAACACGCCATTCTTATGAACGCTCAATGAATGATTTGCATATCCTAAATCCAATTTCATTAATATGTCAATCTACATGCGTGAACCTATTTCCCTAGATGTTTCTCATTATTCTTAATTTATCATTTGCTTTATTGTTTTCATTCTAGTTTGTTTTTATTTTGTTCTTATTTATGCCTTTCGTTAGTTTAGACATCACAAATTCCAATACCCAGAAAATCATTAGATAAAACTCAATTGTGAGACGATTCACAATCCATAGGAAACACCATCTCCCTGAGGATCAACCCCTACTTCCCTAATTACATTAATTTGTTATTAGCCTAGTCTGGGTAATTTATCTTTGTATCGGGCTTGCGACAGGCACGATCAAATTTTGGCGCCGTTGCCGGGGAGCACGGTTTAGTTTTCCTTTTCATTGTGATTTTAATCACGATTAGTTTTATCTAGTCTTTAGGAACTTAAATTCCTTTAGACTTCTCTTGATTTTTCATCTTAGCTTTTCTATCTTATGCCCAGATCTTCTAGACTAGGGACCCCTATTCCTTTGGACCCCGAACTAGAAAGAACTTTGCGTAGGAAACTAAAGCTATTCAACGAAATTTCAAAAGCTTCTGACATTTCAAGTTTAGATCGTATTCGTGAGAAATACTCGGATATCTTACCTAATCTTGAAGGAGAAGAAGATCCATTTTCATCTCCATTTCAAAAATTCAATCAACTTTCAACCAACATTCCATCTTCATCTTCACAAACAAAAATGGTTCGACTTTCCGACCATTCTAAACCCACTGCAGATACACTTCCAAAAGGTATCGCTACACCTCAAATTACAGCTCAAAACTTCGAAATCAAACCTGCCTTCATCAATTTAATAGAAAGAAATCAATTTGGAGGCAATGCCACAGAAGATCCCAACCTTCATATCCAAAACTTCTGTGACTATTGCTCCACGATTAGACAAACTGGAGTATCCCAAGAACAGATTAGGGAAATGCTCTTTCCCTTCTCTTTAAGAGGAAAGGCAAAACTCTGGATCAATAGTCTTGACCGAGTTGCCTTAGGAATAGTCGACTGGGATGGTCTAGCTCTTGCTTTCTATCAAAAGTACTTCCCACCAGAATGAACCGCACTCTTGCGAAGTCAGATTACTGGATTCCGTCAGAGAGGCAACGAAAGCCTTTATGAGGCATGGGAAAGATATAAAGAATTACAAAGAGAATGCCCTCATCATGGCCTTGATTCATGGTTCCTGGCTATCACATTCTACAACGGTTGTTGTGGCGAATCGCGTCGTATCCTCGACTCCGCTAACAATGGTCGTTTTGATCAAATCGATGTAGAGATAGCTAGTGCGACTATCGAGTCAATGGCAATTCACGATTCTCAGTATAGCAACTCGCGTGCTATTCTGCTAAAAGCCAAGAAGGATGATTCGAGTAAAGTAGTACTCCTGGAAGCCCAATTAGCCCTTCTGCAGCAACAAGTAGGAAGCTCTTCCCAATGCAAGGAACATATCAACGTCACTAACCACGTAGTGGTATATGAGACATGTGGGATTGGAGGGCATAGTTTTCAAGAATGTAGAAGTTCAATAGAGCAAGTCAATGCTTATCAAGGATATAGGCAGGGCAATGCTTTCTCAAACTTCTACAACGAAAACACAAAAAACCACCCGTTTTTGTCCTACAAAAGTACCAACATTCAAAATCCCCACCAACAAACTCAACAACCATTCATACCACACCAACAAAAGCCATACAATCCACCTGGTTTTCAAAACCAGAGACCTTCATTCCAACCTAACTTCAATCAACCATACCAAAATCAACCTCAACACCAACCACCTCAAATTCAAGGCCAACCAAATGACTCAAGTTTGAGCAAAATTGAATCCATGCTTCTGCAAGTTGTTCAAAAACAGGATTCAATGTTTGCTCAATTTCAAAAGAGTGATCAAGCTAAAGATGCTGCCATCAAGATGCTTGAAACTCAAATGGCCCAATTGGCTACCTATATTACCCAAAGAAAATAAGACCAACTCCCACCTCATGGTGAGCAACCGAGGGACACCGCAAATGCTATCACCCTTAGGAGTGGTACCACTTATACGGTACCTCAGCAACCCTAAGAACCAACAGTTGAGCCTTCACCAGTAGAAAGCCAAAAAGAAACCCAACCATCCACCGATAAGGAAGCGGAAGACAAACCTGAAAAGAAGGATGATCTTGAAAAGGAACCCATCAAAATTCAAGTTCCATTTCCCCAACGTTTGAGGAGAAATCATAAGGAAACCCAGTTCGGTAAATTCATGGAAGTTGTCAAAAACCTCCAAGTAACGGTTCCCTTCACTGAATTAATCACTCAAATCCCTTCTTACACGAAATTCATGAAGGATATTTTAACAAAGAAGAGGACTCTGGATGATGTTGAAATCATCGCATTCACCGCCGAATGCAGTGCGTTATTGCAAAATAAGTCCCCTCCTAAGTTAAAGGATCCTGGTAGTTTCTCTATACCTTGCACTATAGGCACCTACACTATTGATAAAGCTTTATGCGATCTAGGTGCTAGTGTAAGCGTTATGCCCTATTCCATTTGCGAAAAATTGAATATGGGAATTCTGAAATGCACAAGTATCACCCTTGCAAATGGCAGATCGTTCTCTAAAACAACCTATGGGAGTTTTAGAAGATGTACCTGTTAGAGTAGGAAGATTTTTCATTCCAGTCGATTTCATAGTGTTAGATATGGCTGAAGATTCGCAAATCCCTATCATATTAGGAAGGCCATTTCTACACACTGCGGGAGCAGTAATCGATGTCAAGAATGGAAAATTGACATTAGAAGTAGGTGATGATAAAGTCACCTACAACTTAAACAGTGCAATGAAGAGCCCTATGCTTGAAGAGTCTTGCTGTTTTCTTGACATTGTCGACTCAATCATTGATGAATCTCTGTATCCATCAATAATTGAGGATCCTTTAGAAGCAATTTTATTGTTAGAGGATATCTCTGAAAATGATAATTTTGAGATCAGTGAGCTGGAAAGGGACTTGACTGGTAAAGAGATACCGCCTGAAGAAGTTAGGGAGTTCATAAGCTTACTTGATGCTCCTGCCAAAGCAGAAGTACATAAACCTGAACTTCAACCTCTTCCTTCAAATCTAAAATATGCTTTTTTAGATGAGTCTGAATATTGCCCGGTCATAGTGAGTGCTCTTCTTGATGAAAATCAGTTAAACTCACTATTGATTGTTTTGAGGAAACATAAAAAGGCAATAGGCTATAAACTTGAAGACCTCACAGGCATAAGCCCCGACTTTTGCATGCATAGAATAAACTTAGAAGAAGGCCAAAGACCTTGTGTTCAAGGTCAACGCCGTCTTAACCCAAACATGCAAGAGGTAGTTAAAGCTGAAGTTCTGAAATTGATAGATGCTGGCATAATCTATGCAATTTCTGACTCAAAATGGGTTAGCCCTGTCCAAGTTGTTCCCAAGAAAGGAGAAACACCAGTAGTCAAGAATGAGAAGAATGAACTTATCCCCACAAGGATTGTGACGGGATGGCGTATGTGCATTGACTACAGGAAGTTGAATCAATGAACTCGAAAAGATCACTATCCTCTCTACCCTTCATTGATCAAATGCTAGAGAGGTTAGCTTGCCACAAATATTTCTGTTATCTAGATGGTTACTCAGGATTTTTCCAAATTCCTATCCACCCTGAGGACCAAGAGAAAACCACCTTCACATGTCCCTATGGTACTTTTGCTTATCGCCGAATGCCATTTGGCTTGTGTAATGCACCTGCAACTTTCCAGCGTTGCATGACTAGTATCTTTTCCGATTTTGTTAAGACTATCATGGAAGTATTTATGGACGACTTTAGCGTCTATGGCATTTCCTTCGATAATTGTTTGACAAATCTGTCGAAAGTGCTAAAACGCTGTGAAGAAGTCGACCTTGTTCTCAACTGGGAAAAGTGTCACTTCATGGTGAACGAAGGTGTAGTTTAGGACACATCATTTCTGAGAGAGGTATTGAAGTGGATCGAGCTAAGATCCAAGTTATTGAGCAACTGCCACCACCTGCTAATGTAAAAGGAATCAGGAGTTTCCTTGGCCACGCCGGTTTCTACCGACGGTTTATTAAAGATTTTTCTTAAATAGCCAAGCCCCTGACTGAGCTCCTTTTTAAGGATGCGCCTTTTAATTTTACGAAGGAATGCCTTGAGGCATTCAACAAAATCAAACGCGCTCTAATCACCGCACCTATAATCCAGTCACCTGATTGGAATCTTCCATTTGAGCTTATGTGCGATGCGAGTGATTACGCCGTTAGAGTTCTTTTGGGGCAAAGAAAGGAAAAGTTCATTCATGCTATTTACTATGCTAGTAAAACGTTAGATCCTGCCCAAATCAACTATGCCACTACTGAAAAAGAACTTCTTGCCATTGTCTATGCCTTAGACAAATTCCGTTCTTACCTTATAGGATCGAAAGTCATTGTTTACACTGACCACGCTGCTTTGAAATATCTGCTTTCAAAGAAAGAGGCAAAACCTCGACGTATCCGATGGATCTTACTCCTTCAAGAGTTTGATCTAGAGATCCGGGATAAGAAAGGAGCAGAAAATGTAGTCGCTGACCATCTTTCAAGGATAAGAGTTACTGAAATAGGATTGCCAACACCAATTAATGATTCGTTTGCTGATGATTCATTAATGGCAATTACTGACTCTTCTCCTTGGTATGCTGATATGGCCAATTTTCTTGTCAGTCGACAGCTACCTTCTGACCTTTCTTATAATCAAAGGAAACGATTTTTGCATGATGCAAAATTCTTCGTTTGGGATGACCCTTATCTTTTCAAGCAGTGTTCTGATGGTCTTTACAGACGATGTATCCCCCAGTGGGAAGTTAAAGGAGTTTTAGAAGGATGCCACTCATCTGCTTATGGTGGTCATCATGGTCCGTCCAAGTTCGTAGCCAAAGTCTTTCAATCCGGGTTTTTCTAGCCCTCGATGTTTAAAGATTCAAAGGACTTTGTTATGGCTTGTGACACTTGTCAACGAATGGGTCAGATATCCAAGAGACATGAGATGCCTCAAAACGGCATATTAGAAGTTGAGGTATTCGATGTCTGGAGTATTGACTATCAAGGACCATTCCCTTCTTCTAACGGAAATCGTTAAATTCTAGTCGCTGTTGACTATGTTTCCAAGTGGGTAGAAGCAATTGCCACTCCTACTAATGATGCTAGAGCTGTGATACGACTATTTAAGAAGATCATCTTTCCACGTTTTGGTGTACCCAGAGCCGTGATTAGTGATCGAGGAACTCATTTTGGAGAGAAGCATTTAGATACTCTGTTTGCTAAATATGGTGTGTATCACAGACGAGGATTAGCCTACCATCCTCAGACCAGCGGTCAAGTAGAAGTCTCAAATAGAGAGTTGAAAACAATTCTTCAGAAAGTAGTCTCAAGATCTAGAACTGATTGGAGTAATAAGCTCGATGACACCTTGTGGGCTTATCGCACAGCTTTCAAAACCCCGATTGGAACATCTCCTTATCGATTGGTTTATGGAAAGGCATGTCATCTTCATGTCGAGTTAGAATACAAAGCTTACTGGGCTATCAAAGAACTTAACCTAGACACTAAGCTTAGCGCTGATAGAAGACTTTTGCAACTCAATGAACTAGAAGAATTTCGTTTGCAAGCTTATGAGAATTCTAGGATTTACAAAGAGAAAACGAAGCGTTGGCACGACAAGAGGATAATTAAGAAAGAATTTAATGTCGGTGACCAAGTACTTCTTTTCAACTCTCGTCTGAAAATCTTTCCAGGAAAACTTCGATCACGATGGTCTGGACCATTCACTGTCACATATGTGAGCAAGTACGGCTATGTGGAACTAATGACTAGCAATGGTGAGAAATTCAAAGTTAATGGACACAGACTGAAACTCTACTATAGCAATTCTATCATCGGATGTTTGGATATTGTCTATACGGAGCGTCCATCCCCAACCCAATGATTTCATAGAAAAATTCGTCGAGCAAGACGTTAAACAAGCGCTTCTCGGGAGGCAACCCGTGTTTTCCCTTTTTGCATTTTTATTTTTGTTTTTCCCTTTTTCGTTGTTTTGTTAGATTTCTTTGCAGATGAAAGAGTTTTTGAAGAATCTCTGAAGACCTTCCTTGTCATGTCCAAAAGGCTAGCTTGGGGGAGTCCGCACTGGCTAGTACACTTCATTCTTCTTTCATTTTTCCTTTCTTCCCATTAAGCATCTCATTGCATATTTGGTTTTTGTGCTCACATTGAGGACAATGCGATGTTTAGCTTGGGGGAGGGATTGCATTTTCCCATTTTTGCATTTTAGTTATATTTTTCAAATTTTGAATAAGAAAGAGAAGATTTTAGAGAGAAGATTTTTAAATTTTGAACACAATTGAATTCCTTTCATGCTTTGCTTGCTTGTTTACTATGCTATCATGTTACATTTCCCAAACTTAGAGCTTTCAAAAGATAATGATTCAATATTTATTGAATTTTGCATACATGGGGAAGTCTTGTACACAGTAGGCATGGAATGAATCTATAGATGAGTACGCTTGATCTTGACATTTGGCTAACTACATATATTGTAAGGTAGAACCTCCTTAGACTGGTACATCCATACCCAGTCTCATTTAGGTGTGTGTAGTTCTCCTTGTGATGTGTGTCATGTCAAAACGCATAAGTATGGTTCTCATTTCATTTCTATAAGCATTGCATTCATGCTTCACTAAGATTTGAAGCCTTTTCACTTTAATTTACCCCTCAAAATTAGCCCCTTCATACAATTGCTACACAAAATAATAGCTACAAATAAAAACTGCCTACCTTTTGAGCTAGTAGCTAGAATATGGTGTATGGGTGCTCTTTCGAGAAGATTTGTTCTTATCTGTCAAAGTGAATTTGGAGAACGAAAATGTTCAAGAAGTGAAGATTGTGTTCAGAAGAAAAGAAAAGAAAAAAAAAAAGGAAGAAAAATAGAAAAGAAAAAAATTGGAAAAAAGAAAGAAAAAAGAGAAAAAATAAGAGAAGAAGTTGTGAGTATCTCCTAAGAAATGTCAAATCAATATTCAGAAGGAGTTTACTCTTGTGTTTCGTGTGTAATAAGCCAATCTGTTGTTTCTGGCTTCGTTATTTGTCTTTTGGGAATTCATCGAAAGTTTGGATTGAGTATTCATTTATCATTGGTCAGTTGCTAGCTCACTCTAAACTTCACATGACCATAATATTGTCCACCTTTCACCCATTCCCAAAGCCTTATTCTTATTTTTCGGTTCTTTTCTATGTGCATTTGAATCTTGACTTGTGTTTCGAATTTTTTTTTTACCATATAGACCTGCGGCAAATTTTCATAAGTAGTGATTAGCGTGGGTGTCTCAAAAACATTACATATAAGAAATCACCTTTTAATATATTGAGTTGGTGAGTGTTACCGTGAGGAGTCCATTGTCAAAAGATCATGCAAGAGCCGAAATTCTATAGTGAAATTCTTTGTGCTACGCCGTTATGTAAATCTCAGCCATGTTTATGTATCATTCTTGCCCACGTTGCTTTTGGGTTATGATTCATTATGTTTTCAAAGCTTTATGATGAGATTTGTTTCTTGATGGTATAATAGCCAATGCTTGCAACCTTGTCCTAGTACTGTTTGTTATGTTTGCTTGAGGACAAGCAAATGTTTAGCTCAGGGGAGTTTGATAAGTGAATATTTGTATGATTTTAACCCCCAATTTAGCTCGGTTTTGTATGTCATTTGTGCTTTGTTAAGCCATTTTATGAGCTAATATCGTCTTGTAGGCGAATTCCTGTGTTCTAACTTGTTTTGTAGGGAAAGTGGCGTTTCTTCGACCTTTTTCTATATTCCCGAGCGTTTGTCTAGAACCCGACGATTCAAAGAAGAAAGCTTGACCATGTGTAAGGCATTTCAAGAAGGTTCACTAACTTAAGAGAGAGAGGAAGCAAAGACGGTTTCGTAGTTGTCGGACGACCAATCAATTAGACGGGTGAATTCATCGCTTTACATCATACCCTAGCAACAAACCCGATTGTATAAGTCAAGGGGGATGTTGTAAGTCAAGTCAAGCAAAGGAAGATGAAGCGTTAGTCAAGAGCTTCCAGAAGACGACTTACCCGATCGGGTAAGTGTGTACCCGATCGGGTATTTGTGCTGCTTCGTGCATTGCGGCTCCTTCATCCTATTTTTGACCTATGTATTTATTGCCCGACCTCTTCTCCACGAAACCCTAATACTATAAATAGATGCTCTAGCCTCACACACTCTCACACACTATCTTACACAATCTAATCATATATTTCATACAATCTTCTTATTAGTTTTCTCCTTAGTTTTAGCCTTTCTAGTTTAAGTTTATCTTCTTCTTTTGTCTTTTGCTTCTAGTTTATTTCTGTCCATTTCATATCAAAACATTAGTTTAGTTCAATAAGAATTTCAATCTTTGTATCTACTTTGTTGGGTTCAAGAATTGTAATTCAAAGTACGGTATTTCTATGCGAGGGATTTCTTTTATTGTTATCTCTTTCATCGTTGATCGTCACCTAGGTATTCCTAATTTATCCTTTGCTTATTGTTCTTTATTGCTTTCCATTTGATTGTCATTTTCCATTTCATTAGATTCATTTTCATGTTGTTATAATCATAGTTTCAATGCTTAGATTGTCGTATAGCGTCGTTATTATCGCCACATAGAGAGTCTAAATTATTGTCAAAATCAACTAAATATGCTTATCTTAACTTTCATTGTTAATATCAACACAACCATGAGTGAGTACTCACCTTTCTAGGGTCTAGGGTAGCCATGTTAGATTGATTAAAATATGATAATTGGATAAAGGAAATTGTGCTTTTAAAACATTGTGTCTATGCATGTTTGGACTTTAACAATAGTTGACGATTCTTGATCACAATCTTTGACTAGTGTGGAATTCTTTTCCAAGGTAGATATACAGGAATTGAATAGACAAAGCGTGACATAGTGGATTAAGACCTCTAAAATCGCACTAAAAGCCTGCTAGACCATCTGATCTATGATTGTAATGAACACACCATTCTTACGAACGCTCAATGAATTGCTTGAATATCCTAAATCCAATTTCATTAATATGTCAATCTACATGTGTGAACCTATTTCCCTAGATGCTTCTCATTATTGTTAATTTATCATTTGCTTTATTGTTTTCATTCTAGTTTATTTTTATTTTGTTCTTATTTATGCCTTTTGTTAGTTTAGACATCGCAAAAATCCAAAACCCAGAAAATCATTAGATAAAACTCAATTGTGAGACGATTCACAATCCATAGGAAACACCATCTCCCTGAGGATCGACCCCTACTTCCCTAATCTACATTAATTTGTTATTAGCCTAGTCTGGGTAATTTATCTTTGTTTCGGGCTTGCGACAGGCACGATCAGTTGGCGACTTCTTCTTCCTTTGACTCGTCGTCCTCTGTGTCGAGATCTCCCCAGCAATAAGCCATCATCACTTGCTTGAATTCCTTCTTGGTTTTGTCTCGTTGATTTTTGTCTTTGATTTTCTTCCATGTGGGGAAATCTTTGATCATGTGATCATTATCCCCACATTTGAAGCAACCACGACTTGAGAGAGACCCTTTTGACTCAATTGGCTTCTTGTAAGATTTGTTGGCGTTATTGTTAAACGTTTTCCCTTGTGGTTTATTAAAGAATTTTTTCTTAAAACGTCTAGCAAATAACACTCTTTCATCTTCAAGATCCGAATCTTGTCTTTCACTAGATTCGTCATGTAAAGCCACTTTCTTGCTATTACTATCATTTGCCTCATCTTCATCAAGAGTAATCTCGTGAGCCATTAGGGTTCCAAGTAGCTCTTGATAAGATAGGTCAGATAGATCTTTACATTCCTCAATTACCTTCACCTTACGTCTCCATCGTTTAGATAGACTTCTAAGGATCTTCCTGGCAATTTCCTCGGAGTCAAAAGTTTTTCCAAGATTATTCAATTCATTAATGATACTAGAGAAGCGAGTGGACATGCTGTCAAGCGATTCATTTTGTTCCATAGAGAAAAGTTCGTATTTTCGCATCAGTAAAGCAATACGTTTCTTTTTGACAACAGTTGTCCCCTCATAGGCTAACTCTAGACCATCCCATATTTCCTTGGCAGTAGAACTAGATGAGAAACGATCAAATTCAGTATGGGTCATGCCGTTTTGCAACAGACTAATATCCTTTGAATTTTTCTCAGCTTTCTTATAATCTGCCTCAACATAGTCATTTTCTTTCTTTTCGACGCGAGTGCCATTAACAGATCCAAGCATGATCTTATTAGGGTCATTCTTAATGATTAGCCAACACTCCCAATCGTTACCCTTTATGAAATGGGTCATCATGTTTTTCCATAAACTGTAGTTCTTCCCATCGAATACGGGACACATCAGATGTTTGGAATCCATTAAAATAAAATTAAATGCAGCGAAAAATAAATAAAAATAAAACGATAAATAGATCAGACTCCTTGCTGTAAGGCAATTAAGAGCACGAGGCTCTGATACCAATTGTAGAGTCTATTGATCAAATACGAAAGAGGGGGGGGGGGGGGGAATTGAGTATTAAAAACTAGCCCCACTTTTTCGATTTATATGATATGTAATTAATTATTTGATCTTATGAATTAAAATCAACTAATTAATTAATCAAAGTAAGCGCGAATAACGAAATAACGAAAAGTAAAGAGATAAGAGAGAGGCACACGATTTTTGAAGTGGTTCAGTTTCACACGTTGAAACATACGTCCACTGTTCTCGATTAATAATTCTTAGTACCTTTCTACGGATTACAAAAATTATCAACCCACTCGTATAATCAACACTATGATTATACCTCAAGGTGAGTATCGCTAAATACTCTATACTATCTTACGCTAATAAGAAAGTACAATATAACTCACACAGATTCCCGTTAAAGAATTGTAAGCTTATAATGATGTACTATTATCTAATAACGTATTTCACTCAAGCGATTGATAATAATTGATGCACGATTCTTGTAAAAACAAACTCTAAAAATAATAAATATTTGCTCAAAGGTTTGCTTTAAAACGATTTTGGAAAATCAACACAACAAGTATATGTGTCGTGTGTTTGCTCGTGTATTTCGTGTGTTTTGAGAATAGTATGTGAATGAGTATTTATAGTAGTAGAATCATACTAGATCCAAAACCCTAGTATAATATTTAATAAAGATACTTATCTTAAAATAATATTTGCTTATCTTTTAGAAATATCTTTATCTCAAAATATTATTTGGTTTATCTTATAGAAATATATTTATCTTAATATCTCAAAATATTGTTGTAAAGATATAGTAGAATCCTAGATTAGGTAAACAAGGGAAACAACCTATGGAGGCCGAAATCCCTAGTTCACGAAACCCTAGGAGGCACGCATCCCTAGGTGGCACAAACACTAGGTTTCACGAAACCCTAGGTGGCTCAAACACTAGGTGGGCTAATTAGGTTAACAACAAATTGAGATAGAATATATTAGAAACCCTAGGTAGCATGACAACCCATAAGTTGTATTACTAACCAATAGAATCTCATAAATATATTCTCTAATAAAACGTTTGATAAGTATAAAAAAACTCTTTCACTTTTGAAAACATTTCAAAACATTTTATTTCCAAAATCATGCATCAATATTTTATCATCCAAAGTCATAGGCTAAAGCTATAACTTTGAACATAAAATATCTCGAATGAAATAGTTACCGAATGACGACCTATACTATCTAATCTTCACAAAGATCTTCAGTATACGGATCATCTCTTCATCTTGATCACAAAGACCCTCCATCTTGAGTCTCGTGTTGTTTTATGTAGATGTTGCTTTAAGCGATTTTCTTTAAAGTTATGCCTGGTTAGCTATAACTTTCATGTTCACTTCCAAAGTTATTCCTGAAGTTGTTAGAACTTTGTCTCACAAACTTTATCAAGGTTATGCCTAACTTTGATCTTTCTTCTCATAATTGTTGCTAGCTATAATAAGACTAAAGCACACAATTACACGCATATGATATATCGAGTAAAACATATTATTACGTAAACACATGTCATTATCAAAACTATCAAATTGGTCCAACAATATGTATGCCGAATCTGCATTCGTAGACTACTTTTATTATCACGGCAGTGAACATTTAATCACACTCATTTGTATGCTCATGTATCCAATGATAATACATGACAACTTCACTGCATTTAATAGTACATAATATGTTTAAGCACGACCCGTGCAATTTTATTTGCACGGGTTTAAAACTAGTATAAATAAATTTCAATTGAAGTTAAACGAGTGATATAATTGTTAAATTCTAAAATATTTTAATTTAAAAAGTTCGCGCATTTACGCGATATTTATTCTAGTTATTACTAAGAAAAAAAATATGGACTTTACTCCGTCTTCATTATCCTCTTCTTTTTCATTAGTGCGTATATGAACTGATAGCAAAATTATATGCGTAACTCTTCTGACCAATAGTGCGTAACTCGCCAGTCAATAGTTCTGTAACTAGCCAGTACATTAATGCGTAACTCGTCAGTAATAATACGTAATCAAACTCGTTAGTCAATAATATGCGTAAGCCGCGAGTACAAACGAGGAGTAACTTGCCTGTTAATACAAGTAAATAACCTTATCTTACTACATCTCTATTTATTAAAGCAACAACCACAGAGCTGAGGTGTAAGTCTGTGGTTGAAAGTCAATAAGTTAAAAAACAAATTTTTTAATTCCATAATTTACGGGCCACGTTGTACAAACTAATTAATGACAAACAATCTTGCTACCTGCTTTCTCTTAGTTGTTCAATGTTCAATTAGAAAAGATTCCCAAAAATGAAAGTACTAAACATTAGATATTAAGTAGAATATCAATATTTACATTTTCTTAAATAACCGAGAATAATAACAAACCTGTTAAAATTCTTCTTCGTAACTATTTTTGAAACTTGGTTTATAAATGCACGTACTCTACATTATGAATTAAAATTGGTGATATTAACAAGTGATTTATATTTCACCAATATTATATGGATTATTTATTAATTAAATCCCAAAAAACAATGTATTGCGATATATATTTTATATTATTAGTTTCGATATTATATTCGGTAGTTTCGGTGTCTTTAGGAAATATGGAATTCCTATTCCAAGTGGTCTTCTGGGTTACATTAGCTTTACTATATAAGGTTGTAATCTAGGGTATGTTAACAACAATCACAATCAATACAATTCTTATTTTCAGATTTATCATGGTATCAACGCCAATGGTTTAAACGATCCATTTTTTTTCCGCTGCTCTTCACGCCTTCCCAGATCATCTTCAGTAATCTCTGCAACTTGCTCACGTAATTTCAACTACTCGGCTCTATGTCTAACGGGAACGGGAACGGAAACGGTACACAGCTCCAACTTATTCATGATACTTCTACTGTTTATTATTTGCATCCTTCCGAAGAACCGAGTAATTCATTAACTAAATACATGTTAACTGGAGATAATTATGATATTTGGACCAAAGCTATTATTAATGGTTTGAATGGTCGAAATAAATTTGGGTTTATTAACGGTGACTTCGTCAAACCAGTTGATGAAAAATCACTAGAGTTTGCGGCGTGGAAATCGAATAACTCAATAATTTGTGCTTGGATATTTAATTCGGTGGATATCTCCATTCAACCAAGTATTGCCTCACATACTATTGCTTTGGATTTATGGAACGACTTAAGGGAACGATATTCTACTGCCAATGGTCCTCGTATTAATCAGCTTAAGTTAGGGTACCATAATTTTCGTCAAAAAGAACTTTCGATTGTGTCTTACTATAACAAATTTAAAGGCTTATGGGATGAATTATATGGGTCAGTTGATGTCACGTGTGGATGTATTTGTTCCGCTGCTACGAAATTACGAGCTCGAGCCGCGAAAGAGCAGGTACACGATTTTGTGCTCGGTCTTAATGATGATAAATACAGCACACTTCGTACCCAAATTCTGTGTATGGATCCTATCCCTACTATTAATAAAGCATTCCCATTAGCTACTCAAGAGGAAAGGTACAAGACGATCATTCGTGACCGTGACGACAAAACAGAAGCCATGAGCTAAGTTGTTCAAGCACCATCATCCTCAACCACACCTCCTGCTTCTGTTCCAACTCCTCTTACTTGCACCTACTGCTCTAAACCGGAGCACGATTATGAACGGTGTTATCAGCGTGTTGGCTTTACCACTCGTGGCCGTGGTCGTGGAGGATTCTCAAGGGGTCATGGAGGTGCTACATCTGGCCGAGGGCAGCAGCAACTCGCCTCTGCCAACTCTGCCCAGGGACCACGATTTGACGCCCCACCTACAACAACGTCTTTCACTTCTATTCTTGGACTCTCTTCTGAACAAATGCAACAATTGTTCAGTCTTTTAGAGAACGTACCTACTTCATCCAAATTAGCAGGTAAGTCGGGCTCTCCTATTTCTTCTTGGTTACTCGATAGTCGTGCATCTCATCATATGACGGGTTCACTTTCCTTCCTAACGAATTGTACTTCTCTCGCACCGTCTCCTGTAAGTCTTTCGGATGCTATTCAAACCGCGGCTACATCGTCTGGCTTGGCTGTTTTGGGTTCCTTGGTGCTACAAAACGTTCTTTTTGTTCCACAACTTAAATGCAACTTAATATCCGTTGGTCAATTAATTCGTCATACAAATTGTTTTGTCACCTTTACTGATCGCTTACGCATTTTACAGGACCGTAATTCGAGGATGGCGATTGGACTGGGTGAATTTTTGAACGGGGTGTATTACTATCGGCATGTGACTCCACTTATTTTGAGCAATAGCAGCATGGTCGACTCTACTCTTCTTCTTCATCGTCGCCTCGGACACCCTTCTCATCAGCATTTGTCATTTCTTTCTAATTCTTGTCACAATAGCAAAATAAATAAATTGTTAGCCGATTGCGATGTTTGCATCCGGGCTAAACAAACTAGAAGTGTATTTCCTGTTAGTTCTACTGTTTGACACAGTTTATTTGATTTAATACATTGCGATTTGTAGGGTCCATATTCTACTCCGTCTATCTCCGGTGCTCATTATTTTCTCATGATTGTTGATGACTATTCTCGAGCGTTCTGGGTTTATTTAATCAATGATAAAACAGAGGTGCCGAGTTGTGTAAAAATGTTTTGCGCTATGACTCGCACCCAGTTCAATACCGAGGTTAAAATGGTTCGGTCGGACAATGGAACCGAATTCATTAATTCCACCCTGCATGAGTTTTATCGTCAATATGGAATTCTTATACAAACATCATGTGTTGATACTCCGCAACATAATGGTCACGTACAACGCAAACATCGTTATATTTTGGAGATTACTCGTGCTCTTCGTTTTCAAGCATCCCTTCCTCTTACTTATTGGGGTGAATGCATTCAGACGGCGGTCTATTTAATTAACCGTACGACTACTACTCTACTGAAAGGCAAGTCTCCTTATTTTTTATTGTTTGGGTCCGACCCAAATCTTAACGTGTTGCGTACCTTTGGATGTCTGTGCTATATATGTTCATTATCACCCTCGTGTTAAAGACAAGTTTGGTCCTCGTAGCCGCCGTTGTGTGTTCTTGGGTTATCATTCTGGAAAAAAGGGCTGGAAGGTCATGGACTTGGCCACAAAGACGATTAGTGTCTCTCGCGATGTTCGTTTTATGGAAGACACCTTCCCGTTTTCTTCTCCAATCTCGTCTTCTAGTGACATCCCCGTCCTTCCCTTTCCTGATTTTCCCGTCACTCCTATCCCAACTATCGAGGACAGGGGGAGCCCACATACGGTAAATAATGACGAGGGACCAGAACGAGAACAGTGGTTCTGCTACGGACAAGTGCAGCAGCACGCCTGCTCCTACTACTGTTTTGTCCGTAACAGAGACCGAACAAGCTGATATTCGCACGCCTGCTCCTACTGCTGTTTTGCCCGCAACAGAGACCGAACAAGCTGATCTTCGTCGCGGTACTCGGCCTTGCTTTATGCCATCTCATCTCAATGATTATATTTGTCACACGGCTCATAATACACACCCCGTTCCATCTTCAACTATTCATGCGACATTCTCAAGTATGTGGTTTCCTATTGCACACTTTGTTCGTTATGATAATTTTTCACCTAGCCATTGTAAATTTCTTGCTTCGGTAACTACTAATGTTGAGCCTCGAACTTATAAAGAGGACGTTGTGCACGAACGATGGCGCAAAGCTATGCGCCAAGAAATTCAAGCCCTTGAACGCAATCATACTTGGGAGATTGTCTCTCTACCTCCTGGTGTAAAACCGATAGGGTGTCAGTGGGTCTTTAAAACCAATTATAATTCCGATGGTAGTGTTGAAAGAGACAAAGCTCGTTTAGTGGTCCTTGACAATCACCAAAAAGTGGGTATTGATTTTACCGATACCTTTGCCCCAGTCGCTAAAATGCTAAGTGTCCGCATTTTTTTTATCTGTTGCGGTGTCTTGGAACTGGGAAATTCATCAGCTTGATGTCAATAACGCCTTCCTTCATGGTGATCTTCATGAGATTGTTACATGCGTCCTCCTCCTGGTTTTAATACTAATTCTTCTAGTCAAGTCTGCAAATTGCGTAAATCCTTATATGGTTTACGTCAGTCTCCGCGTAATTGGTTTACTAAGATCACTGAGGCTCTTCGTCGTTATGGCTTTACTCAATCTCATGCCGATCACACCTTGTTCACTTATCGTCATGGTACGGACATATTGTGCCTCTTGGTCTATGTTGACGATATTCTTGTGGCCAGTAATTACCCATCTCTTTGCGCCTCTTTTAAGAAATATTTAGACCAGTGCTTTCAATTAAAAGGCTTGGGTCCGTTGAAATATTTTCTTGGGATTGAATGTGCCTGGTCTCCTGCTCGTTTGTTTTTATGTCAGTGTAAGTATGCTCTCGAGATTCTTCATGAAATCGGTTTGTTAGCTGCTAAACCGATTGATACTCCGCTGCCCCAAAATCACTCCTTGGCAACGGATGATGGTCCTATGTGTGAGGACCCTGCCTTATATTGTCGCTTAGTGGGTCGTTTAGTCTCTCTTACCCTTACACGGCCCGATCTTTCGTATGCGGTTCATGTTCTCTCCAAGTTTATGCATTCTTCGCGAAAGGCCCATTATGATGCCACCATACGAGTTCTGTGTTATATCAAGTCTCATCCAGGCCAAGGGATAGTTTTAAGTTTGACTAATGATTTTCAGCTACATGCTTACTGCGATTCTGACTGGGCCGCTTGCCCTATTTCCCGACGCTTTGTTAGTGGTTATTTTCTTCTTCTCGGTGATTCGTCTATTTCTTGGAAGACTAAGATGCAAACAACTGTTTCCCGTTCTTCCGCTGAAGCTAAGTATCGCGCCATGGCTTTTGTGTGTGCTGAAATCAGATGGGTGCGATATATTTTAGCTGCTCTTGGCGTTCCCCAACGCCGCCCTGCGTGTTTATATTGCGATAATAAAGCTGCTCTATATATTGCTGCTAATCCCGTCTTTCATGAGCGGTCCAAGCACATTGATATTGACTGTCATTTTGTCCGTGAGCTTTTGTCATCCGGCGCCATAACCACTAGTCACGTTGGCACGAGGTTGCAGTATGCTGACATATTTACCAAGGCTCTCGGGGCCACACAGTTCTCTTTTCTTTTATCCAAGTTGGGCGTTCGGGATCCTCACGCTCCTACTTGAGGGGGAGTATTGCGATATATATTTTATATTATTAGTTTCGATATTATATTCGGTAGTTTCGGTGTCTTTAGTAAATATGGAATTCCTATTCCAAGTGGTCTTCTGGGTTACATTAGCTTTACTATATAAGGTTGTAATCTAGGGTATGTTAACAATAATCACAATCAATACAATTCTTATTTTCAGATTTATCACAATGAACACCGTCTATATTACTCATAATATAGAAAATAAAAAGGAAAATTAATAGCAAAAAAGCAAATATTTATTAAAAACACATATACAAATGTTATATTTAATTAATAGTAGGATACAAATGATATGTATGAAGAAAATACTAACAATGGAGTACTATTAATAATTACAATTTTGATAAATATAAAAAAAAGAAAAAAAAATTAAAAAGAGAAGATTGAATTGATTACAAACAGGATAAAAAAATAATTATGCTTAAAAAAGAATTCAAGGATGACAGTATTAATAAATCAGACTAGATACAAAATAAACATTTATGAGCATGAACATAAAAAATAACAGCCATATGAAATGACATAGGGATGAATGGAAGAGATGCCTTTATTTTGAAAGAGAGCAAAGTAGCAAACAGTGGAAATGGTGAGAGATAGTGGGGGTTTGACAATTTATATGTGAGGATGGGTAAGGGTTTCATAGTGGGGTGTTATTTTGGGCCAATGCAATTCCCTTTAAAATATAGTCATGGTGTTTTGGGCTTCACATGATAAATCCAGTATATATTATGTTACGGTAACTCTTTTATAAGACCGTCAAATAGCATGTTTTAGACTGACTCAAAAGAAGAAAAACTCAAAGATAACCTTTAATTTCATTTGTATTTTAATATTAGTTTAACAACACGACAAGTTATTATGAAAAGTAACCTATTTAAATATACAAGTTACCCATATAAACTTTTAGGTTATCAAAATAGATTAATTTTTTAATATATTTATTAAGTAGTTTAGTTGAGCTTCTGGTTGGACTAATCTTATGTGTAATGTGGTCTTACCCAACAATTTGTGATTAAGTTATGAACAAAGTGCAATTATGTAACGGATTTGTTTTGTCTTTTTCGAGAAAAACGTCCTCCTTACACCTAAAGAAGGAGGACTAAAATAGAATATTATGAAGCCTTCGGTGTAAGGGGTACAATTCTTACAACTAAAGAATAATTTAAGCCTTCGGTGTAAGGTGTAAGGTGTAAGGTGAGTTTTGAGAAGACCATCCTCCTTACACCTAAAGTATGAGGACTAAAATAGAATATTTTGATTGAAATTTGTCATAGAAACATCAATTGACTGAAAGAGGGAACACATTGAGAGTGTGACAGTGTAGGGAAGAACTCGAGAAGTGGCACCCTGAGGGTGAGAGTGTGTATATATGAGGGCAAGAGGGTTAACTGAGAGTAGGTTAAGGTTTTATAAATTTACGGGTTACGTTCGGTTTAATTGTATTGTGTTAATATCAATATATCATCAATATTAAATCGAAAGTTTGAGTTAATGCGAGTTGGGGTCACGATCATACTTGATAAAGTTAACAAAAATAAAAATTTGAAACCCTAATCATATATTATATACTAAATTTCGTAAAATAATATTTTAAATTATGAAAATATAATTTTTGAAAAAAGTGAATTAATGGCTCTTTAGATATATCATATATGAGATGAATTGAGAGCTTAAATAGGACCGATTCAATAACATATCTTTTTTTTTATTAAAGGAGAGCTTAAATTAATATAAGAAGTTCAATACACAGTTTCATGAGATTTTTAATTAAAATTTCAAATATGACTTAATATAAAATTCAATTATCTGTTTATATTTTTAATATTTATAATGTTTTAAGTAGCATACCCCTGCAATTTGCACGGGTTTAAAACTAGTAAAGATATATAGGAGCAGCATAAACCAAAACAGTGATGTAGAGTCAGACTGTTCCACGACAAGTAAAGTGTAACCAATACCCAAACTATGCCCTCAGATCAGATAACCCCCAAAAGTAGGACGGTTTGAGTAACAAGTCATAACCGAATTAATTATGTTGCCATCAACAATGACTTTATTTAACAAAATTGCTATATCCCGCCCCTATATTACTCATCCCGCCCCCTAATTTCATTTTACTTTACAATTTTGCCCTTCTCACTAAAACATCTCTCTAAAAATTATTTTTTTCCGTTAATTCGAAAATGAGTGACGCTAATGAATTTTTCAATTATCTTTATAATTCGTACAATAATTATGATAACGAACCTCGATTTGTAAACGATTGGAACGCGCAACAACATTATCGTTATAACGATGAATACTATAATTATCGTTACGGCGAGGAAAACGGTTATGATGATGGGAAAGACAATGCAGGTCACGAAAATGACGAGGAAGAACGGGAGAACGCGGAAAATGAAGCTGAAGATTGTCGAAACTCCGGAAATGCGACGGTAAATTTTGATTTACGAATTTTTTTTCTCTTAGTCGACATATGAAATCGTGTCAGATCCGCGAAATGACCTAGGCCAAAACGTGTGAAATACACGAAATAGCCCAGGCTTATTCGTGCAAATTTCACAAAATGGCACAGGCCCATTCATGTGGATTACACGAATGAGCCCAGTCCCAAACTTGTAATGCACACGAATGGACCCAGGCCATTTCGTGTGATATGCACGAATGAGCCCAGGCCCAGACGTGTATTTCACACGAAATAGCCCAGGTCCATTCGTGTATTTAGGGTTTTTTTTTAAATTTTAAATCAGTTTTTTTTTAAATCAAAATGTATGTGTGTATATATATATATATATAATTTTTAATGGAATTAATTAGGAAAATAATGAAGGACCGACGGGGGACGGTGTTTTTTTACGGCAATTCCTTTGTCTTTGAAAATCCGTTTACAACGTTTGAGGAACCATTCGATAAATGTAATGAGGTTGCTTATGGGTTAGGGTTTCATTTCGTAAAGTATAAGTATCACATGAAAAAGCGTCCCCCGTTTAAATTGATCACATGTGATCGGTATGGACCTTATGTAAGCAAGGCCAAGGTTCCGGAGAAACCGCTAAGGAAATCAGCTACAAAAAAATTTATGTGTCGATTTTCACTGAAGGTGGTAAAAAGAGGTTTGGCAATGTGGGTAGTGGTGCTAAAATGTGGGTTTCACAATCACTCTTTTATAGAGTTCCTTGAAGGTCATAGACGTAGAGCACAATTTAATGATGAACAAAAGGAATTTATTAAGCAACAACGTCAGTCTCATGTGAAACCGGGGATGGTTAGATATGCTTTCACATGTTTTGCTTGAAACAAATTTACAATGAAAATGCCCGACATAGTGCAAAGGGTAGAGACGGGAGGAATAGTGTGCAATATATGTTGCATTTGGCCACCGAAACTAGCTATATTCGTGAGTTCATGGTAAATGAGGAAACAAGTGCTCTTGAACGTGTTTGGTTTGTTCACTCGGAGGCAGCGCAAATGTTTAAAGCGTGGCCAAATGTTATTATGATAGACTCTACATATAAAACCAACAAATACAATCTTATTTTGGTTCAATGTGTTGGTGTCACGCCTGTTGGGAAAAGTTTTTTAATAGGCTATGCATTAATTAAGAGAGAAAACACTGATGGTTATACTTGGGTTTTGAGGAGGCTGAAATAAGTGTTGGAACCTTGTATGAGGCCGACGATCATTGTCACTGATCACGAAGTCGGTCTAATTGCAGCACTTTCCCATGTATTTCCCACATCCCATCATTTCATGTGTCTGTGGCATATTTACAATGCAGTTGAGACGAGAGCAACAATCTCGGAAAAAGATGGAAGTTTCGGGAAACGTTTAGCACATGGTGCTTGGAAGAAAGTGATTGAAGCAAAAACGCTTGAGAATTGTCAAAGGGAGTGGGGAGAGTTAAGGAGAAAGTATAGTTGTTATCCCGAACTTATCACTTATCTTCAGACTCAATGGTGGGTTAAAATTCATATGTTTGCCAAATGTTACAAAAATTTGGTGGTTCATTTTGATAACACATGTACATCTAGAGTTGAGTCCGCTCATGCGCAATTGAAGATGTGGTATGGGTCAGCTGAGCTTACCGTGGACTACTTGTGGAGACGGGCTGATAATATGATGCATGGTCAACACATAGAAATTCGGAAGACATTGGAAGATTCAATTAGCAAGAACGTTGTCTCTAACTTGTATCATCGGAAACTATTTTCAATGTTGAGCGGAAGAGTATCAGTGACAGCTATTTTAGAAATGCAAGTGGAGTTTGTTCGCGGTACTAATTTGGGTAGTGATGTGGAGGATGAATGTGGTTGTACTTTATGGAATACCCATAGATTGTTGTGTGCTTGTAAGCTACATAGATTGTTAGGTCGGAACAAAAGAATTCACCCAGATGATGTGCATGAATTTGGTCAAGGTTGGCTTACACAAAATCCAGTCATCGTCGTTGTGACCGTAATGATGTCATGGAGGAACTTTTTAATAAAGTTCGAACATCCCACAATTCAGTCCAAAGAGATATTATTGAGACGCTCTTCAGTAAGTTGTTTCCCGAGAACGAGGTTGTTCAACCCCCGGAAATTATAGATATACCTCGTGGTCGTCCAAGGAATTCCAATACTCGTAATCAATCTGGCGTGGAGCATGCCAGACGTACTAACTAGAGTACGTCAACGTCAGCAAGTAATGATAATGGAGGTACATTCTAGTTTAAAAAGTAATTATTTTCTTTAGTTAATTTCTGTTATTATTTTCTTTTAACTTAATGTTGTAAATAATTGAATGTAGGTGAAGGACCTCCTCTTGAGATAAATTATGATCTTGTCGGTGACATCGAGGCTTTCGAATACAAGGACTATGTAACGGTGCCGAACCAAGATGGTTTTGTAGATGCTTTTGACCCTAGAGGCGATGGTCATTGTGGATTTCGAGTTGTCTCACATGCAAAAACAGGGGATGAGAAAAACTATCCACAAATGCGACGACTACTATTGATCGAGTTGAAAAATCAAATCTATGTGACCATTTACTATGGTCAACGTGACCAAGCTTGTAGACGAATCAAATGGGCTAGACATGCACCTTGTGATATGCCTAATTGGATGGAAGGCTTGGATTTATTTGGTTTTGCAACGGCGTTCAATTGGACAGTATGTAGCTTGCGTATGTCATACTATAATGGCGTACATTCATGATAAGGGGTGTTCCGCGTACTTACCTCTACGGTCTACACCAGGTGCTCGCGCTCCGTATGGTATTTTGTGGATACTTCATACAAGGAATCATTGGGTGCGTGTACGCATGAATGACGAATGTGTCATGCCTCCTATACACAATTTATGGAAGGGTAATCGTTCTCTCAACATTGAATATTATGAATTTATTGATAAAGTCAGACTTGATTATTGGTGGGATTATGTAAATAGGAGACTTTTGTGGGATCCTAGAAATAATTAGTTTTGGCTTGGTTTGTAATTTAACAATTTATTTATCAAGAATTTTGGTTTTTGGTTTTTAAATTTATTTATCAAGAATTTATCAAGAAATATTTATTTAACAAAGTCTAAAAAAAATCCAACAAACAAAGTCTAAAAAAATCCAACAAACAAAGTTAAAAAAAATCCTAACAAACAAAGAAAAAAAACGTCAATTCTCGCCATCGGTACCACTATTCCCGCCATCGGTGCGACCGCCATCGGCCTCTCCCCCTATTGCTGCGACTACATGAGCTTCTACCCCTATTATGATATTATCAGCTGGGGTTCTACCGGTGTATGCTCGTTTTTCTGGATGAACGGTCCTCATAAACTGCCTTAATTCTCCGGTCATTGCAGGGTCTTCAACATCCTCAAACTGTGAGAAGCGGTGAATAAGCGGCTGGCCAACCTGCAAAGTAAACGAATAGACAATTATATTAAAATTGAAACATATGTATACGAATACACATTAATATTAAAATTAAATATATATTACACGTACCGTAGTCGGAAAGTGGGACCTCGATGTGGGCATCTGATCACCATCACGGGGAACATTCATCACATAAGGATGCGAATGTTACTAAACCACTCCATATACCCTTTCGTGTAAGTATGTGGTGGGTGAGCGGGCAATGAACGCCTATCCAAATGTACTCTGTGCGTTTTCCAATTATTCCATGTGTAGTCCAAAAAATGCATCGTCATATTGCACATCATATGCAATCGACTTAACTGAACGGTAAGCATTGTCGGAGGGAGGCATGGGGGGGCCGGGATGGTCTGCATGTACCCAAATTGTCGAAGACATCTCTCTGGATAGTATGGCTCAACAATATCGATAAATCTCAACAACCCCTGATACGCGGTACTAGGGTGTTCAGTCTCGGGATTCTGAAGGTACGGTCTCCAAGCTACCGACTCTATCGGTAACAAATTCAACTACTCTCAGTAGGAGACAAGTGCTCTATCCGCCTCAGCGCGCGGTATGGAACTGGTAGACCATAACGAATCCTTCGGAGTATCAGGAGTGGTTGCCAAGGTCGCCATCGGCCTAAAACAGGGAAAGTACTCGAAGATCGACGACTGCAACAAGGTTAAACAACCACACAAACCCTTACAATCACCCCTCGAAGCAATACCCAACTGTCAATATAGATAAGCCAATGTGCCGGCACCCCAAGCATACTTACTAATGCTACCAACATCTCTAATCATCGGGAATATGTTTGCCCGAACCCTATCACTAGATTTGTCAACAAATAATGTTGAACTCAATAAGATCATCTAGTAACCCTGAGCCTCAGAAGCCACTCCCCGCTTGCACCCCTCAACCAACTCTTTCAAAGCTTTTTGTAAAATCAAATTTCCCTTGTATATCTTTGCATCATTACCTTGTTCCCACTACTCTCCTAACTTAGCCTCCGTCATAGCCAACAACTCTGACATACCAAGCACGGGATGTGCCATATCACCCTCAGGTATACTACAAGAATACCCATCAATACTAATCCCAAGGATCTCCGCAACATCGTGCAGCAGTATCGTCATCTCACCCCATGACATGTGAAATGTGTTGGTGTCCGGCTGCCACCTCTCAATAAATGCACACAACAACGGCATGTTCAAATTTTTATGCATAAGGTCGGGCAAATGACTAAGATCCGAATCCGCAACTATCGCACGAACCTCATCTGACAAAATCCACTTACGCAGCTCAACTAATGATCTTTCTCTAGTGTATTTAGTCAACAAACCACGCTCAAAGCCAGGCTGATTCCACGTAACGTAAGAAATGTGTCCACCAAAACTCAAAATCAAATCTGGTACTAAAGGACCCCCCGGTAATGCCCCCCTCAATATCCAGCTCGAATCTTTCCCCCTAGCCCTTACTTTCCTACGTGGTTCAACAACCGAACTGCTAGACCCCGAAGCATAGCTCTCAAACATACCCTACGGCCCCCGCCTAACCCGAAAAAAAGAAGTCGCCTCCACATTTGTTCCCTCAACATTACCCGCCACCTCATTACCCCCCTCATCATTGCCCGACCCTTGATAATTTTGTTCCTCTTCATCAAGTTCTCTCTCGAATTGTTCAAACTCTTCTTGATAAAAATCAGGCTCAATAGGTATTTCTCTCGACCCAATACTAGTATCTCCAACCCTCACATTAATTTTTTTCCGACGATATGATGCATGAAGTTTGGACCTACGGTCATCATTTTCCGACATCTGCATTATACAAATTATAATAAAAAAAAACTAAACATTTAATTACATAATACAAAAAACGTAATTACAATTGTAATTAACAAAAGTACGTAAATATATTATCAAACATTTAATTACGGTTTATTTAATAATATATAAAAAAAATCAGAAAAACCGGCCCATTCGTGTAATCTACACGTCTGGGCCGTGGCTCATTCGTGTGGATTACACGAATTGACCCAGGTCCATTCGTGTAATTCACACGAATGAGCCACGACCCAGACGTGTGGATTACACGAATGGGCCTAGGTCATTTCGTTTAATGTTAAGAAGGTAAACAGGGAGAAAGTTGAAGTATTAGAACTTCTTATTGATTTGCAACGTATCAAGCAACTACATATATACTATTACTATACAATCCCATATCTCTAATAATAAGGAAAATATAATAACTATTATACTCTACTTATTCCACAAGGCTACAATATACGTCCAATCAAATAATATCACAAGATATTATTCTTACACTCCCCCTCAAGTTGGAGCACTTGGTAAGCCAAGTCCCAACTTGCGTTGTAGGTGATCGAACGCCTCATTTATGAGCGCCTTAGTAAATAGATCCGCCACTTGTTCTTTGCTTCGTATGTAAAACGTGTTGATGTTATTGTTGACTATGTGCTGTCGAACAAAATGGCAATCTATTTCTATGTGTTTGGTTCGATCATGGAACACCGGGTTTTTAGCAATTTGAATTGCGGCTTGATTATCGCAAAAACAAATGCATGGGTTTTGAAGGAAAAACTCCCAATGACGCAAGGAATGATTTCAACTAAATTAACTCACTTGTTGCTCCTGCCATTGCACGGTATTCGGCTTCGGCCGATGACTTGGAAACCGTTGCTTGTTTCTTAGCTTTCCACGACACTGGAGATGCTCATAGCGAAACGAAATAGCCGCTTAGTGACCGTCTTGTCAATGGACAAGTACCCCAATCCGAGTCACAATAACCCCTTAACTGCAAGGCCGATTCTTTATGGAGAATAATCCTTTTGCTCGGGTTCATCTTGATATATCGTACTACCCGTATAGCTGCATCCCAATGTTCTTTCCGTGGCTCATTTACAAACTGCGACAATATATGTACCGCATAGACTAAATCAGGCCGGGTTATTGTTAGGTAGACAAGTCTCCCTACAAGTCTTCGATATTTCAATGCATCCTTCAAAATATACCCATTAGCCAAAGGTAATTGATGGTGTCGCTGCATAGGAGTGTACACGGGTTTAGCTCCTTGCATCCATGCATCTTCTATAATTCCTAACGCGTATTTGCGTTGGTTGAGAAACAAACCTTTCGATCCATGAGCCACTTCGATACCCAAAAAATATTTGAGTTTTCCCAAGTCTTTAATTCCGAAATTCTTGTCAAGAAAAATTTTAAACAATCCACAAGCCGAACTATCATTGCTCACTACAATCATGTCATCAACGTATACAAGAACCCCAATGAAAAAACCATCTTTATTATATGTAAACAATGAATAGTCCGCCAAAGATTGGATGAAACCATACCTTTTTAACGACGTTGTCAATTTCGCAAACCAGTTGCGAGAGGCCTGTTTCAAACCGTATATAGACTTCAATAACTTGCATACTTTGTTCCCTTCTTTTCCTTCAAATCCTTGCGGGATTCTCATGTATACTTCCTCGTCTAAGTCTCCATGTAAGAAAGCGTTATTTACGTCCAATTGCTCAATGTTCCACCTCTTGGTAACGGCTACGACTAGCATACAACGCACATGCACTAGTCATCTTGGCCACCGGTGCATAAGTCTCGTGATAATCAACCCCTTCAATTTGTGTGAATCCTTGAGCCACGAGCCTTGCTTTATACCTTTCAATTGTCCCGTCTGCTTTGTACTTTACTTTATATACCCATTTACATCCAATGGGTTTCTTTCCGGCGGGTAGTGAGACAATCTTCCATGTCCCATTTTTTTCCAAGGCAGTTATTTCTTTTTGCATTGCTTCTCTCCATTTTTCATTTTTTGTTGCTTCAAAATAATGTTTGGGCTCACGAATTTCATCTATAGCTGCTAGAAATTCTTTGTGGACATTAGAAAAACAATTGTTAATAACGTAATTGGCCAAAGGATATCGAGTACCTGACTTTGTGGACTGTAATTGAACGTGATGAGCATCGTTGGAGAGTTTTAGCACTCTCGTAGATTTACATACATAATCCTTTTTCCATCGAGGTTCGAACTTTTCCCGCGCTCCTCGATCTAGTCTTTCTTCCTCCACAAATCCTTCCATTTCGTCCACTGTACCTGTCATGACAGTTCCTTGTTCCCTGTCACCATTTTCTTCAATTAACCCATCATCACTCCCCCTGTCGACATGAGTCTGTTCTGAGTCGACCGGTTCCTGGTCATGTTCATAATTTTCGGCTTCACCAGTAACATTGGTGTCGTCATTGACACCAAATAATTCCGTGTTATCGAACACAATTTCTTCTGAATTATGACCATTTATTTGCCCAGAATTTCAAAGGTTGGCAGGAGTATAAAACGGAAAAACATGTTCGAAAAATAGTACATCCCGTGATACAAACATACGGTGTTATGTTAAGTCGTAGACTTTCCAGCCTTTCTTACTATGAGGGTAGCCTAAGAAAATGCACCGCTTTCCCCGTTCCGCAAATTTGTCACGTGGTTTGTCCTTGCTATGGGCGTAACAAAGGCAACCCAACACCCTAAGGTTTGTAAGGTCGGGTGTCCTATGATATAATATTTCAAACGGTGTTTTGCCTTGAAGTAAAGGGGTCGGTGTTCGATTTATTAAATAAGCCGCTGTCAAAACACACTCCCCCCAAAAAGAAATAGGCAAATCTGCTTGAAACCGTAAAGCACGTGCTCTTTCAAGAATTTGACGGTGTTTTCGCTCAACCCGTCCATTTTGTTGTGGGGTGTCGACATTGCTAGTTCGAAAAATTATCCCATTATCCTCATAATAACATTTCATGGGCCCAGACAAAAGTTCGGTTCCATTATCACTTTGAATAATCTTTACGCATTTTCCAAATTATGTTTTTACCATTTGACAAAATATTTTCATTAATTCTCCCGCTTCACTCTTTTCTTTCATAAGGTATACCCACACGCCCCGACTATGGTCATCAATAATAGTAAAAAAATAATGGGCACGAGATAAACTAGCAACGCGATATTTTCCCCAAATATCACAATGAATTAAGCCAAACAACTCATCACATCGTCTATTATTAAGTGTAAATGGAGTACGAGTTTGCTTAGCCCTACAACATGAATCGCAAACTTCACTAGAATTCCAATATAAATTGCAATTAACCAATTTAGAAAAAAAAGGTGATATACTGGATGACGGATGGCCAAGTCTTTTGTGCCACAAGTGATCCTCCTTGGTCATTGTCGTCTTTCTCACCAATTCGCTTCTACTTGGCCGGTAAAAATAAACCCCATCACGTTGCTCACCCCGTCCTATCTCCGTCCTCGTAAGTCGGTCCTGTACAAGACAATGGTCCGAGTAAAACGTTATTATACAATTGTTTTCGTTGATCAATTGTTGAACGGAAATTAGATCACAAGTTAGCGATGGTACAAATAGGACATCTTTTAATTTAAAATTTGAATGCAACACTACTTCTCCATGCTCCGTCGCCTTAACCTGTCTACCATCAGGTAACCCCACGAGTGACGTATCCTCGGTCCAGATGTTTTGAAGGCACTCTCGCCTTCCTGTCATGTGATGAGATGCGCCACTGTCTATTAACCATTCTCTAGTAGTATTAACATTCATACCTGTAAGTTTTTCACTACCTTCTAGACTTGCTCCCAAAAGGATACGGATGTTTTCTATCTCTTCAGTGGTGAGGGGCAGATTCTGTTTGGCCGTGTCCCTGTCCTTCAATCCAGAAGTATTGCCTACAACATTGGCCTGAAAGGTGTTGTACTGACCTCTACCTGCACTGTGTCCTCTACCGCGTCCACAACCATTGCCTCCGCGACGGCCACGTCCTCTTTCTCTGCTTTTCACGACATCATAGCCGTGTTTGTCATAGCAGTTTTCTTCAGTGTGGTAATATTTCCCACAGTGGGTGCATTGGGGTGGCGATGGTGCTTCCTCCTCTTCCGTGTCCTGTTTGGAGTAAGTACCCTTGCCTCTGCCCGCAACATTCGACCGTGCCGCCATAGGTGCTTCATGCTTTTCTTCCTTAATTTTAGTGATGGTGGAGTGTCTCTCTTCTCGTAATATCAAAGCATAAGCACGAGTAAGAGACGGAATGGGGTCCTCCATCAACAAATTTGTTCGAATGTGACTATATAATACCAAGTCCAATCCCATCAAAAACTGGTGAACTTTTTCTTCCTCCTCCTTTGCTATCATGGCTGCCGCAGCACAAGTGCAATCGGAACTTTGCTGTAATTAGCAAGTTCATCCCAAATAATTTTTAATTGAGTATAGTACTCAATCACGGATTTCCGTTCTTGCTTGCATTCGTTGAGGTCGCCTTTCAACTGGTGAACCCTCGGTGCATTGTCGGCTGAGTACCTATCTTTCAATTCATCCCAAACTTCTGCTACGGTCAAATTGAAAGCGATACTGGGATGGAGTTTCGGGTCAATAACATTCCGAAGCCATGCTTTTACCATGGCGTTACATTGTCGCCAAGCCACTGACTCAAGGTTATCTTCTTCGTCACCTGAGGGCTTTTTTACCTTTCCTTCAACAAGACTGAGTTTATTTTTTGCATCAAGACCATTCCTAACGGCTGCTGCCCACAAATCATAATTTTCTCCGTTAAATATGATTTGTGTAAGTGATAGACTAGGATTGTCCGATGTATGAAGGTAAAGAGGCGAACTCATGGGGATAGATGTGAGTTTATTATTGCCTTTGCCACCTTCTCCTGGCATTGTGATTTGTTTTTTTTTGTGTGTGTTTGTATTTGTGATTTTTGTTTTCAGAAAAAAAGGTTTTGTGATACCTTGTTAAGAAGGTAAACATGGAGAAAGTTGAATAATTAGAACTTCTTATTGATCTGCAACGTATCAAGCAACTACATATATACTATTACTATACAATCCCATATCTCTAATAATAAGGAAAATATAATAACTATTATACTCTACTTATTCCACAAGGCTACAATATACATCCAATCAAATAATATCACAAGATATTATTCTTACATTTAACTCACACGAATGACCCCGTTTTCCAGTTTTTTTTTTTTAATTCTACATTTAACGATTCACACAAAATCAATATAACACATCCTAATGGGCTCTAATCATCACATAGTTTCTAATCTATCTCAACCTATGAACTAATCTATACTAATTGAACAAATTGAAATTTAATATAATTAAGAAGAAAGATTGAACATACCTTGTAAAATTTAATAAGAGGAAGAAGAACAACGAAGATTGAAAGAAGATGTAGCAGTTGAAGAGGAAGACGGTTTGAAGCGGTTTTCTAATCTAGAGGAAGAGGAACAAGGAGGAGGAAGATGAAGATTGAAAGCAGATGTAGGAAGATGAAGATGAAGATTGAAAGGAGATGTAGTAGAAGGAAGATTGAAGCGATTTTAAATTTATAACGGTTTGAAGCGGTTTTTTGAATTTTGAATTTTAAATTTATGACGATTTAAAGCAGTTTTTTGAATTTTAAATTTTAAATTTTAAATTTATGACGGTTTATATTTTAAAATAATAATGAGGAAATAATAAAGTTTGGTGGGTCAAATAATAAAGAGCAAAAAAGTAATTGTAGAGGGCGTGATGAGTAAAATGGAGGGCGGCATATAGCAATCCCCTTATTTAAACCAATTTATCATTCGAATTTATAAAAAAAATCCAACAGTTATGCATATGATTAGAGTGATTACAAGTAAAAACCCTAAAACCCTAGAAATGAAACACAATGCAATTATGATAAAAGCCAAAGATAGATTGAGCAGCCTACCAGACGAAATCCTGGTTCGAATCCTATCATTTATACCCACAAAACAAGTTATAACCTCCACAACATTGCTCTCGAAACGCTGGCGTTTCCTCTGGTTTTCGCTATCGTCTTTGATCTTTCATTACGATGGAAACCAACCTAGAGCACCTTGGTTCACAGACTTTATAGCAACAATTTTGATGTTCAACAGTTCTAAAACCCTTGACATATTCTCCATCACATTTGACTACTGGTTTGACCGTAATAATAGGATTACAACAGTCAATACTTGGCTTCGTTATGCAACGATGAAGTCCGTCAAAAAACTCTTTTTGCACCTTAGTTCAAGCTGTTATAAGTACAACTTACCGTTGTCGATTTTTGACAACAATGTCGTCGAGGTTTTGAGTTTTAAAGGGTGCCATTTTAATCCGCTTCCTAAGACTGTGTCATGGGGTTCGCTTGAATCCATCTTTGTAGCTGATTGTGGCGCCATCACTAAAGCTACTATTCAGGTTATCTTGAAAGGAAGTCCTAAGATTTCGTGCTTGGATTTTGATGATTGTTATGATTCTGATCGTCAGAAAAATGTGAACTATCACTACGAGTTTATCCGGAGTTAGTTTACTCCCGAAAGAAGTTTGCAGTGAACCATTTAGCTTTAGTTTCTAATTAGTTCTGTTTTCTAGTTTTGTACGATTATTTCTCGTTCGGGTTGGCATGCATGAGCCTGATTGATCACAAGTACTTTGAGTTGATGCCTATTAGTTTACTATGTTAAGCTTTTAATATATGATCCAAGTTGCTTGCATTCAGTATAGCTAGCAGTATTCTGTATTTCTTCAAAGATAAATGCATTGTTTAGAATGGTACATACTATTTCTTTAAAAAAAACTGAAAGAGGAGAGTTTGTTTTTCCACTCCAAAGGTATATTTCTATGCTTTGTTTGAAAGGGGAGCACTGAGAATCGTATATTCATGGCCATACATCCCTGACGACGACAATGTACAGTGAATAAATTTCCATACTAACACGGTTTCCTGCCTAAACTCCATGTTAGCTACAAAGGCTTGTGTCTAGCCAAAAACACTATGGGTCCGCATTCCATTTAAGTTAGTTAAATTTTTTTAATGTAGATTGTTTAAATCCAACGTGTACGTCGTGACCACCACCCTTCCCTAATCCCTATGCATCAGCCTACCATTTCAGTTGTGAAGTTGTTGCATGAGTTGATGACTAGTGCGGGGGGTCAGCCTGAGAGCTGGTTGAGACGTGTGGCCGTGTTGGTGGATTTAGGATGGTGGCCGAAGGTGATTAAGGGCAGGGAAAGCCTGACTTTGGACTGTGTGGAACAGGAGAGCAGGGGACAGTGTAACACGAAGGGGGGCGGATAGAAGGTTCTTTACATATTCTGCTTATCAAATGATATTCTTCTAGGGTAAGACCTCCTTACCTTATGAAACCGCCTCACATGTGCGACAAATTAATCAAACTTGTGCAGACGTAACCATATGCGGACTTTGTAGTAATAGTTTGGTTCCAAATGTGGGACATTTCATGCAGTACTCGTTGATGGATAAATCAGACTAGTCTGCTTGCTTGTAATCTGGCAAAGGTAAAAATTCATGTAAAATAGTTTTGTTGCACTCCATCGATCATTGTATATAAATAACAAAAAACGGATTCATATCGCCTGTGCGACTGGTTATGCTTATATCGTGAACGAAGGTGTACCGTAATCCCCCTCCCCAATCAACTTTGTTTCTCTGCTTAAATAATCTTCTACGAGTACTATTCCTACGAATTGCGTTCTGTAATCTATTAACTGGGACTAGGGAATGTTGTATGGTTTTCAACCCTTCTCACACACGAGATGTTCTGTTGCATTTCATGAGACATGGGTTTGGTTTTGATTATTTATGAGCCGTGATTATAACTTCTTCGAAAACTATAAAGCTAGTTAAGTTGTGACTTGTGAATTTACGATGTATGTCCTGCAAAATTTCCTTCGTCAAAGTAGTCGATACTAATAATGGAAGGGGTATCGTTGTACTGCATCAATTATCAATACGATTTTCTGCCAAATTTCCTTTACGATTATACTGTGTTTAAATATACTGGTGCTAAGTGCTAACGCTCAATATCATCCACTCCATGATTCTAATGACTATGGCATCGTTTCAAGTGACTAAAATATGATGTTTGTTTCTATATTGATGCTTTTACTGCCTTTGGTAGCGGTGTAAGGTAATTAAAATCGACGACCTTGATACCCGATCTTGCAAGTTCTTATAATGGGTCGAATTGATTCGCGTAATCTGCCGTGGGATTAGCATTGTATTGTACAATTTGTACTCCTATTGTCTCAATCATCTGTTTGCCTTTTTATTCTTTGTGAGGGGTATTATAATTAAAGGCAAACAAATGATTGAGACGGAGGGAGTAGTCCATTTACTTGGAAGTAGCGTAGGTTCATCAACCCTCCTCATTTCCAAGACATGAGACCATAATGGGTCGAAGTGTTTCGGCGTAACCTGCGCGATTAGCGTTGTATTGTAATCCCTTTGTCCAATCATTGTTTACCTTTTTTACTCTTCATGATAACTATTTTAGTTAAAAACAAATAAATAATTAGAGACGGCGAGAGTAATCTATTTACTTGGAAGCATGGTAGGTTCATCAACCCTCCTCATTTCCAAGACTTAGGACCAGGATACACTATAGTTGTGAGTTTGGTTACGATTAGGTAAGCCGTGACTACATGATCGTGAATTTTAAGGGTGAACATTGGTCTAAGATCAGACCGAACTGAAAACGTAGTTTATGTAAACTGAAGAACAAATCAACCCACATATTTGGTTGGGTGCAGACTTAAACATTTATCTACTACGTATGAAGTATAAAATAGTTAAATTTAAATTGAAATTTACCAAATCAACTATTTACAGTTTCGTTCTATTGAGACCTAAATTAATGAGATTAGGATTCAGCCCTAAATTAAGTGAGGAAGGGCCAAAATAGAATCTCAAACGACGTCGTAGCAGCTTGTTTCCTTTTTTTGTTTTCTGCTTGGGTTTGAAGTTTGAACTGTTTACAGGACAACAAAAAATGGGAAGTTATGTTACACTCAACCTCACTGCCTTGACTCACTCCTCGTTTTACAAGGTACTTCCTTTTTCTTTCCTAACTTTTTTTGATTTTAGTTGTTGCAATTAAGTGCCAATTTTATTTATAACTGAATTATGGCTTCTTTGCATAAAGTTTTAGATTATATATATTTTTTATTTTGTAGAGAATATAGTTTTCCTATTTAACTGTAGCTATAAATGTGATATTGCAAATGGTACTGTCATTTTTAGAGGTAAATGTTGTTTGTATATGTTTATTTTATTAAAGCTATTTATTAGGTTTTGTAATGTAAGCTTCTCAATTATTGACATGTTCGGATGTACGCAACCTTAACCCAAGCGAGTAAAAAGAAGTTGGATTCAATACCCTATTTATGGGTTTCAACTTCTGATTCCGAATCGAGTTCCTCTGTTAGGCCTTGTATTAATTCATGTATTTCGAGGGAAAGGGTAGGACGGTAATGGAGGAGTCCATTGGCCGTCATTCAAGGCTAATCAAAATCTCTCCAATATATGAGAGTTTTGAATTTGGACTATGTTGCTTAGACTTGGTTAGAAGTAGCTGATACGGGTAAGTGTCCACTGTTCAAGTGTAGGATGCAGTTAGTTTACGAAAATTTCATGTTTTTTTCTTGAGCTGAAGTGTCAAAGTGTTATGCGCCTGTTGATGTTGGTGTGTCGAGTGTTGGATATGGGTATACCAGATAGTATGAAAAGTCCCTGGTTCAAATATAAATATGTAATATCCAACGTAAGACACGCTCTTCATAGAGTGTCTCATATAGTAGATTTTAAGCGAGGGTCGTGGTAGAATACACTCAAACTCCTTCGCAATCACCAACCCATTAGACCAGGTTGAGTTTCACTACGGTTTTGTTTACATTGACTCCAGGTCCCTGTTGTTGTATGGATGTATCGTAACAATTATTTAAACAGATTGCTCGTTGCAATGTAGCGCTAATGTGATATAGTTTCCCAAGGTCTAAGTAGTGATTTCGAAGCTTTGAAAGGACTCTACAAACATGAAATGAAGCCAAGACTTGAGCCTTACTGAATTCTGACATAGCCAAAGTTTTCAGAATATTTAAGTAGGAGAGTTTCCTCAGAATTTCTAGACAAGAGCAGGTTACTACAACAATGAGCTATTGTAAGTTTGCAACGCATTTGCAGCTAACCCTTTAGCAAATTTATAACAACCTATCTTATTATTTGTTTTGCCACTTGACTCGCCTCCTCTAACCTTTTTGTTTGGATTGATGGATTTGGAGGCTTCGGGAGGTGACCAATGCCTTTAGTGTGGTTAGCCAAATTGAGTTGTTTGGAAAAGGAGAGAGGGTGAACGGATCCCTTCTTCATAAGCGGCAAATTGAAATCCTTTCCTCCAACCCCTTTCACTTCCCTTCCCTCCTCGGTTGTTGTCCAAATAAAGGTTTTAACTCTCTAATCTATTGAAGTCACTTGTAGCTCTCATATACACATACCTTCATTTCCAGAAATGAGAGTATGTACTCTGGGCGATGCAACATAGCTCCACTTAGGCATGCTATTGATGCTTTCAAGCGCAAAGCTCAGTGATGCACTAGACTAACCTGTTCAGGGGCTTTAGGTACACCATAAAGGCATTGCTAACAAGGTGGATCTTCCATATTTTTCATCTAGTTCGTAAATTGTATATTATTTCTTTTCCCCATTATACTTTGAACATTTATCTTTTCGCCTGTTAAATCTCTTTAAAACACAAAAATGCTATTGTTGCAAAAAAATTATTTGAAATTCAAGTTTGTTGTCATGAATTGTGTGCACAAATACACGAGACGTGCGTCTTCACCTCGCCCGTCCTTCCCTTGTTGCCATGGTGCTCTTCGCTCAGTTTAGACCTAAGATATGGAATGATTGGCTAGGATTGGTATTTATGTCATGTACGGATGTACCCATGTCTATTCTTTGAAGTGAGCTGTGGAAAAGGATTACAACTAACAAGGGGAGGGGGCATTGCGAAGTATGTGATCTTATATGAAAATGTGAATAACACTTTGTACATTCGCATTGTGCTCTTCATTAGTCATTGGTGGTGGACACTTTTCTGGTAATCTAATTCTATGCTAACAAGTCACAAGTCACAAGTCACAGCAGTATTGCTCAAGGGCTGTCCGGCTTTTCATTTCTCCCAAAACTATACCGATTGGAAAGTGTCTTGTAGACTGCGTTCATGGTGTTTCGAAGAAGAGGAATACATGAGAGTTGAGTCACCAATATGGCAATATCTATTTTGAAAGGTTTAAGTATTGGTGAAACTTTGATTTTATTCCTTTGGTGCTTTATATTCCATTCCAAATTCCAATAGAATCAAAGACTCGTTGTTCTTTGGTTCTAGATTATGATGGAATGAAGCCAAGTGACTCTTTAAACTGGCTTCTCAAATTTTTATGCAGTTCTGAACGCAATTATCATCTTGGGTCATTTAGAAATAACCTATTTGTGTTGCTAGCACAAGAGTAAGGTTGTGTACATCTGCGCCCCCCTTACCCTGCAATTTGCGGGAGCCCTTGAGGCACTAGGGTAAATAGTTTATGTTAGTGTAATGGATGGCGTTTTATATTCAGCTTGTTCTTGTTATTTTTGTTGACCTCAATTTTGCTTCCAGGAGAAGCGGTTAAAGAAAGTAACTACATTTGCATTTTCAAGTCCACTATTCAAGAAAATATGTAAGTTTTTATTATTGGCCTGAGTTTGCCCCTTCAGTATTCTTCATATTTGTGTATAAATAATCTTCTTTCCGTTGTTACTTTATCAGTTTGGGATTAAGATTCTATTGTTTCAGTATTCTTACTGTACACCATATATTTGCAGCATTCGTTAGTATATCATCTTCCTCTACCAGCAAATGCAGCATCACTCAAGATTTGCACGCAAGCTGTCTTATGCAAGTGCCTTGTAGAAACTCACCTGTTCAGGTTTCGTTTCTCTCGAACAAAGTTTACTGTTCTCGAACTTTATCTGGCTACTGGGTCGGACCTGATTCCGAGGATGGTTGGGGTTTTGTACAGGCCCTTGTTGATGAAATTATTTGATGTTTTTGTGATTTTTCAGTTACTTTTCAACTTGCCACATAATTTCTGATCTATGAACCCCATTTTTGCTTAATTCTCTCTGAAGCTGATTCTTGAATACTCTACAAAACTGCCAGCTATGTTTAAGAAATTGCTAGCACGAGAACATGTACTGTAGAACTAAAGGAGCTCTTTAAGTATCGTGCTCTTTTACAATAGCTTGCTCTTCCATATTCTCCATGTACTCCTCATGGAGAAAAATTAGACCTAGCAAACGAGTAAACCGGTCTGGATCGGTTCGGGCCGATGAGTTCAGGTTTGCAAGATTTTGGGTCAGGTAGGGTTATTCGGATAGGGTCAGGTCAGTAAGGGTAGGGTTATTCGGTCCTGGTCAGTACGGGTAGGGTTATTCAGGTCGCATCGTTCGTGCTGAATTAATTCTACCATGTCTAGCTCCTCTCGTGTTCTTGAGAGAGCAAGACCTCCATTAAAAGTGGATCATAGCAATTTTACTGGGTTATATCATTCTGCGTTGCTGTCATGTGTGAAAGAAGCAATAAGAAGAGGACACAAACGTCTCATTGTGGAAAGTGATTATCTTGCTGTGATAGAGATCTTACGAAGCCGAAAGGATGGTCGGAGTGATCCGCACCTTATAGTTAGGAATATATTATTGTTACGTAGTAATTTTGAGTCAATTTCATGGTCCTTTGTTAGTAGGAAGTACTCCGTATAATAGAGTCGCTCATGGTCTTGGTCATGTTCGTCCTTGGATAATAGGTTGTAGAGATTGGGCAATGTCTCTACCTCCATGTAGCTTCTGATTTAAATAATTGCAAGTAAGCCGTCAAAAAAAAACATAAAAATGGATCATAGCATGTTAAAAATTGAGGTAAATAACTACGTACACCTGACACTCCACTAACCAACCATTTTCAAGACCCCATGAGATATTGGGGGATTGACGTTCTTGTATCCCTATATCACACACCAGTTGAAGATGAAAGTGGCGCAAGCTCGGAGGAGATGGACCACATTAGTGGAACTTGCCCATCTTTGTCAACTTCAGGTGATGGGAGTATTGATTCTAATCACTCCTCTGCTTCTTCTTCTTCGGATCCTAACAATTTCATCTTCACCAACAAAAATCATGTCTATAAGAAGTTACATTTATCGGCGCAAGACTATAATAGTTTGTTGCATGGGAAAAATATGGAGTTTTTCCACCCCAGATCCGGGGCCATTTTGAGGGTTCACCCCCTCACTCCCAAAAATTCGACTCAGACGCGAACTCTCCATGATAATATGTCATGGGAAGCAGCAGTTCCCACTTCCAATCCTTTGTCAATGGATGCAGTTGTCCCTATCTTCGCTTCTCCACCTGTGGAACATCGGGAACTGATTGCGGGTTAAATAAGACTATTGAGCTGTTCAAAAGGAGGTTATTCTCCAAATAGATAAGAAGAAGCGCCTCTCCTTCGTCTCTTCTTCTGCTAGCAAAGTCTCTATGGTGGAGTTTAAATTTGAAGCTGTTAGGGCCTTTACTAGTAAACAAATTTGCCTTAAGGAGAAACGTTCCATTCGTCGAGTTCAAGTGGCTCGGCCTGTTGTGAATTTGAAGAAAAGACTTCATGTTTATGTCGCAGGCTTAACATCTCTTCGTAGGTACACCAAGACAATTGTTGCAAGTAGGAAGACAAAAAGGCATGAAGCTCACACGATCTAGTTTGACAACTATTATCCGCCTTATAAGAAATGTCGTCTTGCTTCTTCGCAATGGTCTACTTTAAATTTTAGCTCAGTTCGTTGGATGTCAAAGCGCGCCTTAGTGTTTGAAAACGGATAATATGTAATCGACTGCTTGTAGACTTTCTTTTATTTTATATCAGTTTATATTTGTCAAAAAAATAAAAAAATATCACACACCAATTGGTCTTGTTTCAGACGGACCATTTTGGTCTGAAGCAATAAGACGAGATTTTGTAACCATTTTACAGTTAGATGTAACCACTATTGAAAACAAGTTGATATAAGCTGTGGACTGTGGTTACATTTTATCAAAAAGTGGCAATATAATCCCGTTTTATTTTTCAGACGGAAATGGCCCGTCTGAAATAAGAATTTGCGATCACCAATACATTTATACACGAATTAACAATCAAATTTATCTGGCGAACAAAGTTTCAATATATAGACTATACCACCAGTTGTAATACAACTAGTGGTTTAGAATCCAAGCTCTCTACTAAAGTTTTCAAGTTTTCTTTTAAAAAATTTGAGTTATATTATAGAGTTTCTGAATTCACACACATAAAAAAAAAAATACAATTTCAAAAACTTAGAAAAATTATACATAAGCTCAAATTATTGTATAATTGTTGTCCAGTGTTTATTGTACAACTAAAGGTATTGTAGTATTTACCACAAAGTTCAATAAGAGTCAAATAGTGGTAGTATTTGCGCTATTTATACTATAAGGAGATACATATGAGCTCTATTTATACTAACTAATAACCGACCTAGCTGCCTTGTTTCACACGCCTAACTCGATTCTAATTGGATGACTTACCTTATTTTAATCTGACTAGAATTACGAAATAAACTAGATACCTAAATAAACTAGAAAATAAAATACTACTATTATAATTAAGAAAACTAATATTAAACTAATTAGGATAGCTAGTCTTTCTGGTTTTAGAAAACCTTATTCTTCCATAATAAACTACTCCTCATATTATTAGGACTTTGACACTAATCAATTCCGAGCTGAATTAGGACTTTTAATCGACTTCAAATTTTTGATTTGGACTCGTGCTTTAGCTTATTTGCCCAACTCATTTGCAGCTTCGAATTTAAACATTTGAGCTCATCATTTTTGGATCACAAATTCAAGTGGAAATTGAATGAGAGGAGTAAGAGATTGGAACCAAAATATAAACCTAATAATTAATATATCTTTGTTACAATTTTTGTATTCGTTACTAATTAGCAAAATCACAAATTTGTTTAAATAAGTTTTTGCACGTCCAGGATGATTTTCCCTCTTCATGTACTTCAAGGGTCAATATTAATAGATGTTCGAGTACAAGTCAAATAACCTCATTCGAGTACAAGTCAAATAACCTCGCCCCATTCTATTTCCAGTTTTGAGACGAAGTTGCATCCTACATCAACGTCGCTACAATCTGTCTCGAGGGGGCATTTGTAGACACCAAAATTTATATTTTGGTATCTATTCAATACATAGTTTTTTAGTATTTAGAAATAATTATTAAAAGTAAGATTGTGATTATAGTTTGAGATACTATAATATTTTCTTTAAAAGCTTTCACTACTACAAATATAAAACTTGTGCTTAGGGTTCGAGGGTAGTGGGTGAGCGGGTGGATTTAAGTCAAACGACCTCAACTTGTTACTACCAACTTGTAGGTAGAACGGAATCAGTCACAAAAGTGCTCCATCACCTCCCTACGGGATTAATAAGCCGATAAAACCCGATAATCAATATTAAAACCTCATCCTTAGAGATGAAATCAAGAGAGTCACAGAAATTGTAAACCTCAATCTTTGAGTAATAATATAAACTCTTATTTTCATATTATTTTTGCTCCTCATCAATTATTATTCATGAATTCTTTAAGGTTTAGCGCTATTATGTTTTTAAAGAGTGAAATTCAAATTAGCGTGCATGCCAAATTTAAATGGTTCTCACTATTTCCTTGATCTTTGTGTCAAAATGAAAGGACAACAATTGACCGGGACGGAGGAAGTAGTTAAATCAATATTCCCTTAATTAGTTATAAATCACCAAATTCTTAGTTTTGATTATCCGCACCCTTTTGCATAAAAAAAATTGCTTATATCTATCCCATTTCATAGACTATACAACCAATTATAGTACAATTTACGGTGTAGTTTTTGAGCTATACAATAAAGGCTGATAAGGTTAAAGTCGCGTCACCTTAAGCAAAGTAAAACCTAATTCACTACTAACTAATAGTCAGCGGTAAGCAAGGTATCGAATCCAATGGGAGGCGGTAGTATTCTAATCTGTTAAACTAGGTTTGTCTCTATAGTAACAATTTATGGGTTTGAGATTTGGTTTCTAAAATAAAAGCAATTATTAACAACAACTAAAGTAAACAATAACAACTAATAATAATAACAACTAATAATAAGCAATAACAAACTAATAAGGTTGAAAACAATGAGATTAAAAGTCTAGGGTCTCAGGTTCACTAGGATTATTGTTCAGGGGTAAGGATAAAATCAACTATCATGCAATAAATTTATCTTAAGGTCACAAGATCGGTCGATTCTTATGCCCTTTAGTCTACAATTTAACATGCGATCGCTATCATTAAACGTAGTTTCTATTCAAATTTCGTAGCCTATCTTAGTTCACCCGGTCGTTGTCCAATTCCTAATTCGCGGACTAGTTAATTAATCCTGGCCAGTAATAAACAACTAGAATTAAAACGATAATCAAACGATAACCATGCAATTGCAACTCAATTAATTAATCTACCCCTTCTAACAATCCTAGATCCCCTTTCAACCCTAGAAAGGAATTTAGCTACTCATAACGATATAAACAACAACAATAATAGTTAAAGTAAACATGATTAACAATTATGAAAGGATGAACAAAGAATAATTAAAGAACTAGAAGGCAATTAAATTGAATAACGAAGAAAGATTGAAGAATACCGATTACAAGATGAACTAAAGACAATCGTCTTTGATGAATAAAATGCGGAGGCAAACTAAACTAAATTAGGGTTTCTGAATTAAAGTCTAAAAGTATTCAATAGCCTAAGAAAGTATATGAAAGTATATGAGACGAGCTTTCTTTTTATATTACAAAAAATATAACAAATTAGGTTAAAATTAAGGAAAACACGAAAATCCGCCGAAATAATGACTTGCTCGATCGAGCAAGGGCCTTCTGCTCGATCGAGCAAGACCTGACCACGACTCGGTCGAGCACTGTTGTTCTGCTCGATCGAGTAGTCCTTCATTTAGCTTCGTTTCTTCATTTTTCTTCCTTTCTTGTCTTTCATTCTCGATTCTTCTTGATTCTTCTCGATTCCCGTGCTTATCTTTCCACGATCCACCTCCGCCATGCTCCATATCTACTCAAAAAGCTCCAAATGCATCCAATCTGCATTAAAACATAACAAAAGCGGCAGAATCGATATTCTAGCTAAAATAGCATAGAATAAGCTAGGAAAGACGGTAAATCGAGTTAAATGTATCTAAGGGAGGCATAAAATATGTATATAAATAGTGATCATCAAACTCCCCCAAACCAATCCTTTGCTTGTCCCTAAGCAAAGCACTCGACACATACAAAGACAAACATACAAATGGTGAATGAAAAACTCAAAGCTAATGTTAATGCACATAAAAATCCCATGCTATCCATATCTATAACAAAGTAATGACCGACTAGAGAAATCATCTTAAACTTTGACAACACAAGAGAGATATCGAAATTGCTCTCTAAATATGGATTAGACTCTAGTAAATTCCCTTTCATTTTCCCTTGAACAATACAATGAAGCAACAAATATATATTTTTTCTTTCTTTCTTTTTCTCTTTTTTTTCTTTTTCTTCTAATCAAATCTTTTTTTTTTTCTTTTCTTCATCATTTTTTTTTTTCTTTTCTTTTCTTTTGCTTCACAACTTTTCTCAACAAAGGGAATAAATGACACAATTGCCAACACACTTGCTACACCCAATGATATTCTTTTTTAAATCCCGACCCAACCATAGTAGACAAGTAGATAAGAAAAACATGCAACTGCGACTGTCCCGATAAGGTAGGCAAGTTCTAGGAATGTAGCTTTTATACGGCTTGTAAAACAGGCTACAAAGGCTCAAATAGGCTAAACATGAAGAACTCAATAATAAGGGTATAAAATCAAGTCTTTTTGGCTATGTGAGGCTTATTTGAACAAAAAGAATCACCTTTCATCATGCACTTATCAAACGAACGCGTATAGTATCAAGAAACGAATGTCACACTTATGCAATTTGATGTTACACATTCCACAAGGAGTACCACACTCAAGCCTAAAAACAATGAGACCAGTTTATTGATGTTCCTGGCCTAGGAAGCTCTAAAGACCTCAGAATTTTAAGTGGTTTACCAACAAAAATTGCCAAATCTAATTAGCATAAGGTATGTCAAAAACGGTCAAGACTTGTACTATGAGCTTTGTTTTCAAAAATAGTAAGTCAAAACAATGTACATGGATAACTTATTTGGGATTCAAATGCAAAAACAATGCAAATTATCATCATTGTTATTCAATTCACCAAGACTCGACCTAATAAAATAAAAAACATGTTTTTGGATTTTGTAAATTTTTCAATTTTTATGATTTTTTTCTTTTTAAATAAACTAAACACACAACTGAAATAAAGACTCTCCCCCAAACCTAAATGTCACAGTGTCCTCATTGTGACGCTAACAGCACAACATCACACAATCAACCAACAACAGCAACCTAAAGGACACTACTAACAAAAGGGAAAAAGGGAAATAGCTAAAAGAAAATACAATAAAAGAAAGTACAAGGATAGATAATACCAGCTTATAAGCATAGCTTCCCCCAAACCAGCTGCAAAATGGGGGAGTAGTGACAGCGGCCACTACTGCGCCTGATCATCATCATCGCCCCTCTCAGCAGCACCAGAAGAAGAAGCCCGAAACGGGTCACCAAACCCACCAACTGGAGCATCCGGTTGGATAGGAGTATACCAAGAACGACCCAGGCAACCATAATCGTGACTAAACTCCTGGGAAAACTGCTGAGGAGTCACCCCATAATTATCAAACACACCCGTCTCATCACCCGGACCTCGGTAGTAGCTCGGCGGAGTCCAACCAGCAGTGGCATTAAGATCGGTCCGCATGAGGTTCTCCCAAAGTCCCCTCATCACCAAGTCATTGTTTATTCCTTGGTGAATCCTAATCTCCCTCTCTAAAGCTGGATCATAGGTGTAAGCAGGTGGAGGGTAAGGGTAAGGAGCTGGGGTGGGTGCAAAGCGTGGAATCGGGGTGGTGGTAGCCTGAGTAGAAGTAGAAGGAGTGATCCGCCGACGAGGTCGACGGTTCTCGGCTAAAGCAAAAATAAGCTCAGGTGGAACCACATAAGAACGAGGAAGAGGGGTAGGTCCAGTCTCAGGATCATGGGTAGACAACCGCTCCGTAAAAGGGAGACGGTTATCGGTATCAGGAAGAGCTATCCACTGGGTCCCCCGTACTCGCCACTGAAATCTATCGTTTCCTAACGCATTTATCCAACAAAGGGTGTGGCGCAAGTACTCCTCGTCCACTCTAGGGGCATGAAGCGGGGTCATTGGTGTGTAGTTACGGTCTCCCCCAAACCCAGCAAGTCTCCTAGCTAACCGAGTGACCCAGGCACCACAATCTAAGGAATGTTGGGTAGCGGAAGTGATCCTCCAGAAAGCAAAGCACACCAAACCAACCAGATTGAAATAAAAATCATTCTCATGCATGGGGTTGAGGGTAGAAGCAAGTAATAAGACCTCATGAGAATTAAGCTTACTTAGGTCCTTCCTAGCAAATAAAAGGAGGCTAAAGAAACGCAAAAACAACCTTAGACAAGGATGTTGCACATCATTGACCGCCATGGCATTAACACGTGCCTCAGGAAGACCCGTAAATAAACGAAAATATTCAACGGCTTGAAAGCCGGAAGGAACAGCAATAAAAGTATCATCGTCACCGACAGAAAGACCCAAATGATTCGCCAATTCGGCGTAAGTCAACACAAAATCCCGATTAAGCAACCTAAAAGACACACTTTCATTGGTCTCGTCCCAATCATAGGAACTGAAAAATTCTAGTGTCAAAGGTCGGTATGAAAGCTCATTTAGGGAATATAGCCCCCCAAACCCGATTCGGTGAAACATAGCAAAGATGGCATTCCCAAAACCGAGTGAATCAAGAACGTTGGGGCACACACAGCGAGTAGGGTCCATAGGACGACCCATAAGCAAAGCAAAGCGGTCATGCTACTCTTGTGTGTTGAAGACGATCCACGGGTAATCTGGGTTACCCGGAATCGCCTCTACTTCGGGTTGTCGAACAAGACGCGGTGCTCTACGACGCTTACTAGTTCCTTCTTGCCTAGACATAGCTAATTAAAGTAAATAAAACACAACAAACACAACTCTATGCTCAAAAGACGGATTAGCTAACCCTAACTCGAAAAAAAAATTCAAATTTGAGTCTAAAACGCAAGAAAGACGGAGCAATTACCAATGCAAGAGTGATTAATTACTAAATAACAAAGCTAGGAAGCAACAACAATGAATTAGAAGCACAAAATTGAAGAAATAAGAAGCAAACCCTAGATTCACGATTTGGGCAAAAGGAGGGAGTAAGAACACCAATTTCTTCACAAATTGAACTTAAAACAAGTAATAGAATGATTGTTGATGCTAGCTTGATGATGAATTGAAGATATGAATGAGTTTGCTTGAGGTATTTGAGAGAATAAGGGTGAGGGAGAGTGAAGGAGGACGAAAATAAGAAGAAGAATGAGGAAATATTGGGGAAAACCTGATTAAAGAACCTTGGGCCGGTCTGAACCGCCACGACTCGATCGAGCAAGAGGAGCTTGCTCGATCGAGCAACCTAGATTTTCAAGTTTTTTCGCCTTTGCTCGAGTGGCTGATTATTTGGTGCATCAAAAACTCGATCGAGCACGGACTTGCTCGGTCGAGCAACCTGTGATTTTTAGCTTTCCTCATTTTTCTCTTCTTTTCTCCTTTCTTTCTTTTCGTTTCTTCATTATTAAAGCGATTTCCGATTGTATTAGCTGTAATCACTCAATAAAATTGTTAGATCGCTCCCTCACCGCACTCCATAAAGCACAACTATATTAACTATCCAAACTAAATCTAATTAAACTATGACATTAATAATTAGGCTAATCGAAATAAAATTTACAAATAAAGTACAAGTAAATGCCGGGTTGCCTCCCGGTTAGCGCTGGTTTATAGCGGTCCCGCACGACCGTGGTACCTCAAAGTCATGGTGATTTATCAAGAGTGAAAAGGTCGACGACCTCTATCACTCCAATAAATGCTCCATCATAATAGATCTTCAAGCGTTGACCATTGACTTTGAAAATCTCACCCTTGTCGGTTTGTAGCGTAACCGACCCAAACTTGTTCACCTCGGTAACTGTGAACGGTCCCGACCATCTGGACTTGAGTTTACCTGGAAACAAACGCAAACGGGAGTTAAATAATAATACTTTATCACCAATTTTAAATTCCCGCTGCATGATATGCTTGTCATGCCATTTCTTTGTCTTCTCCTTGTAAACCCGAGCACTATCATAGGCATGCAATCGAAACTCATCAAGCTCGTTCAACTGCATAAGACGTTTCTCACCCGCCAGTGAGGGATCCATATTAAGCTCTTTTATGGCCCACATAGCCCTATGCTCAAGTTCTACCGGTAAATGGCACGCCTTGCCATAGACTAACCGGTATGGAGAAGCACCGATTGGAGTCTTAAAAGCAGTTCGGTAAGCCCATAAAGTGTCATCAAGCTTACAACTCCAATCCTTCCTGGATTTACTCACGACTTTCTCAAGGATTGACTTAATCTCCCGATTAGAAACCTCTACCTGACCACTTGTCTGCGGATGATAACTTAACCCCCGACGATGTGTAACGCCATATTTCTTCAATAAAGAATTAAGATGACGCTCATTGAAATGTTTTCCTCCATCGCTAATGAGAGCACGAGGAACCCCAAATCGTGGGAAAATGATCTTCTGAAACAGTTTAATAACTGCTTTGGCATCACAAGTAGGAGTGGCAATGGCTTCCACCCATTTGGAGACATAATCTACTGCTACTAGAATATATTGGTTACCATGGGAAGATGGGAATGACCCTTGGTAGTCAATACCCCAAACATCGAATATTTCAACTTCCAAAATACTGGTTTGAGGCATCTCATGCCTTTGAGAAATATTTCCCGTCCTTTGACATGCGTCACAAGAACGGACAAAAGTAGTAGCATCCTTAAGAATAGTCGGCCAATAAAAACCCGACTGCATAACCTTAGCAAACGTCCTTGAGGGACCATGATGACCGCCATATGAAGAAGAGTGACAATGCGAAAGGATGGCATGTACCTCACCCTCTGGAATACATCGTCGATAAATGCCGTCGGCACATTCCCGGAATAGATAAGGATCATCCCAAAAATACCTCTTGACATCGTGTTGAAACCTCTTCTTTTGCTGATAGGATTGATCTGGAGGCATAATTCCCCAACCAAGAAGTTAGCATAATCGGCAAACCATGGAGTTTCCATGGTAATGGCAAGGAGATGATCATCAGCAAACGAATCATCAATGGGGATGGAATCTCCCTCTTCAAACCTCAGACGAGACAGATGGTCAGCAACCACATTCTCTGCACCTGACTTATCCCGGATCTCCAAATCAAATTCTTGTAGCTACAAGATCCAACGAATAAGCCGAGGTTTGGCTTCCTTCTTAGCCAACAAGTACTTCAGTGCTGCATGGTCAGTATAGACTATCACCTTAGAACCCACAAGATAGGCTCTAAATTTATCCAAAGCAAAGACAACCGCAAGTAACTCCTTTTCAGTGGTAGCATAGTTAACTTGCGCATCATCCAAAGTCTTACTGGCATAGTAAACTGCATGTAGCACCTTATCCTTCCTTTGCCCCAAAACAGCCCCAACTGCATAGTCACTGGCATCACACATTATCTCAAACGGCAATGTCCACTCAGGAGACTGGATAATAGGAGCTGAGATTAGAGCTTGTTTAATCCTGTCAAAAGACTTAACACACTCATCAGTAAAGACAAACGGGGCATCCTTGTGGAGAAGCTTAGTCATTGGTTGAGCAATCTTTGAAAAATCCTTAATAAAACGGCGATAGAACCCCGCATGACCAAGGAAACTTCTAACACTTTTAACATTCACCGGGTACGGTAATGGCTCAACCACTTCCACTTTAGCTTTATCCACTTGGATGCCTCGTCCAGACACCAAATGACCAAGTACCACCCCTTCAGTTACCATGAAGTGGCACTTCTCCCAGTTTAAAACAAGATTACTCTTCTCACAACGTTGCAAGACCTTAGTCAGATTAGCTAAACAACTATCAAAATCGGTCCCATAAACACTGAAGTCATCCATAAAGACCTCCATAATAGACTCGATATAATCAGAAAATATAGCCATCATACAACGTTGAAAGGTGGCAGGGGCATTACATAACCCAAAAGGCATTCTTCGGTAAGCAAAGACACCATAAGGGCATGTGAAGGTAGTCTTTTCCCGATCGTCAGGATGGATGGGGATTTGAAAGAATCCCGAGTAGCCGTCTAGATAACAAAAATACTTATGACACGCTAGAATCTCTAACATTTGGTCAATGTAGGGAAGAGGGAAGTGGTCTTTCCTAGTGGCTACATTCAGCCTCCTATAGTCAATACACATCCTCCACCCAGTCACTAGTCTAGTGGATATGAGCTCGTTTTTCGCATTAGTGACGACCGTAGTCCCTCCCTTCTTAGGGACTACCTGAACAGGACTGACCCACTTGGAATCAGAAATATCATATATGATTCCCGCATCTAACAATTTCTGCACCTCTTTTCTAACTACCTCTTGCATAGTGAGGTTCAAACGACGCTGACCCTGCCTACAAGGTTTATGGTCTTCTTCTAAGTGGATACGGTGCATGCAAAAGTCAGGACTAATACCTTGCAAATCATCAATGCTATAACCTATAGCCTTTTTATGTCTTTTTAAAACCACCAATAAATCAGAAAGTTGGCTTTCAGATAGGCTAGCACTGACAATTACAGGATTCATCTCATGGGAATCAAGAAAAACATACTTAAGATGAGAGGGGAGGGGTTTAAGTTCAGGTTTCTTTACCTCGGTAACCTTAGGGGGGTTACCTAAGCTATAAACCTTCTGTAACTTGCAGTCCTCTCCTATGAGCAGTTTTTCCATCTTAACTACTTCTTCATTCAGTGAGCTTCCAGCTTCAGCAGTGCTGGAAATTAAGGCGATCTCCAGAGGATCCCTATTCAAACATAAAGAAAGACAGTCATCAATAGTTATATCAACAATATCGACTCTATGACATGTCTCTTCTAACATGGGGTGTTTCATGGCATTATCTAAATTGAAAGTAATTGTGTCATCCCCCACTGTTAGTGTAAGTCTCCCATTCTTAACATCTATAACAGCCCCCGCAGTATGGAGGAATGGTCGTCCCAAGATGATAGGAATTTGGGTGTCCTCAACCATATCTAAGACAACAAAGTCAACTGGTATGAAAAACTTCCCTACTCTAACCGGTACGTCTTCTAAAATCCCTAAATGGTGTTTAATAGAACGGTCGGCCATTTGTAGGGTCATGTTTGTAACAGTAAGTTGACCCATATTAAGTTTTTTGCATATAGAAAATGGCATTACACTAACACTAGCCCCTAAATCACAAAGGGCTTTATCAATTGCCAAGCAACCTATATTACAAGGAATAGAAAAACTCCCTGGATCCTTTAGCTTTGGTGGTGATCTGGATTGCAACACAGCACTGCATTCCTCAGTAAATGCAACTGTCTCCACCTCATTAAAGGACCGCTTCCTTGTCAATTTATCTTTCATGAACTTTGCATAAGCCGGCACTTGAGTAATTAACTAGGTAAACGGTACACTCACTTGCAGATTCTTGACCACTTCCATAAACCTCCCAAACTGTTTATCAAGCTTGGATTTATGTTGGCGGTGAGGAAAAGGAAGTGCAATGGTAATGGGCTCGGCTTCTTTAGCTTTGGAAGATGAATTGGAAGTGTTTTCATCCTGATCAGGGGTTGCTCGATCGATCAGAGGGCTTGCTCGATCGAGTTTTGATGTACTGTAACTTTCAGAAACTTCCCGAGACAAATTTGAGCAAATTTTCTGGGTTGCTCGATCGAGCAGGGGGGTGCTACTCGATCGAGCAACCTCTTTTCCAGCCTGTTTTTCGCCTTTTTTCGAACTTTGATCAGCAACTTCCAAGCTTTCATTGGTTGCATCCCTTATCATTTCAGGGCCTTTGTAATGGGTTCCACTCCTCCAAGTGATAGCATTGGCTTGTTCATGTGGAGGGTGCCCTTGAGGAGGAAGATTACCTGGTTGTTTATGTGGATTTTGGATTGCCAATTGGGCAATTTGAGTGTCCACCATCTTATTATGAGCTATTAACTGTGAGATTTGAGCATCTACTTGGAGGTGGTGGAGGTGGAGGTTGTTGAAAATTTTGGCCTCTTTGATTGGAACGATTATAATTACCTTGGAAATTGCGATTCTGAGGAATCACATAAGAGGAACCTTGTTGCTGATGTGGCAGTGGGGTAGGATTAAGAACATTCTGACTTCGGTAGGAAAGATTGGGATGCTCTTTTGTCCTTTCATTGTAAAAATTGGAGTAAGGTGTACCTTGCTTAAAAGATTGAAAAGCAAGGACTTGCTCAACCGTACTCATACATTCCACTGCAGTATGCCCCATAGTACCACATCTTTCACAGGTTGGCTCTTGTTGAACCATGGCATGAACCGTTTGCTTATTTTCCAACGACTTTGAAGTTTGTAACTCGGCAATTTTGGCAGTTAATGCCTCCAACTGAGCTGCAACTGCATTATCCGTACCTCCTCTCCTCACATTGCCCTTAGGATTCCCATACTCAGCAGTGTGAGTAGCCATCTCATCAATTAACTTCCAAGCATTGGTATCAGTAGTGTTATTTTGGAATCTCCCATTGGCAGCAGAATCGAGCAATGTCCTCTGATCATCATATAACCCATTATAAAATTGGTTGCATAAGAACCAAGTATCAAAACCATGATGTGGAACAGACTTGACAAGCTTTTTGAAGCGAACCCAGGCCTCATTAAAGTTCTCTTGGGGACCTTGTTTGAAACTTGTGATTTGACTTCTAATGGCATTGGTTTTCTGTGGCGGAAAATATCTTTTGTAGAATGCAAGAGCCAAAGAATTCCAATCGGTGATGCCAAGTGCAGCCATATCTAACTCACTCAACCAATCTTCTGCCCCGTCTCGTAATGAAAAGGGAAATAACACCAACTTGATCTGATCTTGTGTCACCCCACCCGTTAAAGGAATAGAGCAACAATAGTTGGTAAATTTCTCCATATGCTTAGCAGGATCCTCAGTAGGGCTTCCTCCAAACATGTTTCGCTCCACCAAAGATATATAAGATGGACAAATCTCAAAAGTACTATTACCCGTAGTAGGAAGTTGAAATCCCTTGGGAATAGATGCAACGGTAGGCTCCGAATGGCTAGCTAGAGTAGGCATGGTTGTAGTAGGTGCAGAAATATGTGTATCCTCTTCTAAGGATGGTTTTTCTGCGACGAATTCGGCGTAAACTGTTTCAAGCGTACTCAAGTCTTCCGCTTCTTGAATTTCCTTCCAAAAGTTTCGTCTAGACCGGAGAGTCTTCTCTGGTTCGGAATCGTAGGGCACGAGAACGGACCTAGAACACCTGGGCATAAACAAAAACTAAAGAAAAGGATGAGAACGGTCTCAAGGAACTTAGGTTCCCTGAGACGAAAAAGACAAACTAAGTAGAAACAAACAGAAAACTGTTGCCTCCCCGGCAACGGCGCCAAATTTGATAAGGTTAAAGTCGCGTCACCTTAATCAAAGTAAAACCTAATTCACTACTAACTAATAGTCAGCGGTAAGCAAGGTATCGAATCCAATGGGAGGCGGTAGTATTCTAATCTGTTAAACTAGGTTTGTCTCTATAGTAACAATTTATGGGTTTGAGATTTGGTTTCTAAAATAAAAGCAATTAATAACAACAACTAAAGTAAACAATAACAACTAATAATAATAACAACTAATAATAAGCAATAACAAACTAATAAGGTTGAAAACAATGAGATTAAAAGTCTAGGGTCTCAGGTTCACTAGGATTATTGTTCAGGGGTAAGGATAAAATCAACTATCATGCAATAAAGCTATCTAAGGTCACAAGATCGGTCGATTCAATTATGCCCTTTAGATCTACAATTTAACATGCGATCGCTATCATTAAACGAGTTCTATTCAATTATCGTAGCCTATCTTAGTCTTAACCCGGTCAGTGTCAATCCTAATTCGCGAGACTAGTTAATTAATCCTGGCCAGTAATCAAACAACTAGAATTAAAACGATAATCAAACGATAACCATGCAATTGCAACTCAATTAATTAATCTACCCCTTCTAACAATCCTAGATCCCCTTTCAACCCTAGAAAGGAATTTAGCTACTCATAACGATATAAACAACAACAATAATAGTTAAAGTAAACATGATTAACAATTATGAAAGGATGAACAAAGAATAATTAAAGAACTAGAAGGCAATTAAATTGAATAACGAAGAAAGATTGAAGAATACCGATTACAAGATGAACTAAAGACAATCGTCTTTGATGAATAAAATGCGGAGGCAAACTAAACTAAATTAGGGTTTCTGAATTAAAGTCTAAAAGTATTCAATAGCCTAAGAAAGTATATGAAAGTATATGAGACGAGCTTTCTTTTTATATTACAAAAAATCTAACAAATTAGGTTAAAATTAAGGAAAACACGAAAATCCGCCGAAATAATGACTTGCTCGATCCAGCAAGGGCCTTCTGCTCGATCGAGCAAGACCTGACTACGACTCGGTCGAGCACTGTTGTTCTGCTCGATCGAGTAGTCCTTCATTTAGCTTCGTTTCTTCATTTTTCTTCCTTTCTTGTCTTTCATTCTCGATTCTTCTTGATTCTTCTCGATTCCCGTGCTTATCTTTCCACGATCCACCTCCGCCATGCTTCATATCTACTCAAAAAGCTCCAAATGCATCCAATCTGCATTAAAACATAACAAAAGCGGCAGAATCGATATTCTAGCTAAAATAGCATAGAATAAGCTAGGAAAGACGGTAAATCGAGTTAAATGTATCTAAGGGAGGCATAAAATATGTATATAAATAGTGATCATCAAAGGCTAAAGCTTTCTAGCTTTAATGTAAAGATTATGACCTTTGATGTAATGTTTATGAGCGCCTTAAAAAAACTGAACTTTAAACAAGCTTAGAAAAATACACATAAGCTAAATTAGATATAGATTGGTTGTACAATGCTATTTTACCAATGGTAATATAATCCTATTTGTATAGAAACATCTATGTACATGCAAGAGCTACAAAATTCTAAAGTCGGACAAAAATCTAGAATGATCTTGTAATCTAAAATGCTCCCATATGCTAGTATAAATCTGGGTGTGTTCATCATTTGCAACTATGTAGGGGGCTCCAACAATGGACCTTTAAGATCTCACCAAACACTACTCTCCACCTCATTGATAGACTAAAATATGAGATGAGAGTGAAATAATATGAAGAAGTTTAATTGTAAACTCATTCAATTAATCATAATACAAAGAAGTCCGTAAATAGACGATATAGAGCTAACCACTAAACAATGACCTCACACACATAATGCACTACCCTTAATCCTAATAAGTAGGCATTCCACTAATTCACATTCACATTAGTAAGAACCTTATTAACCACTAACTAGATTATAGGAAACTAACATTTTACTAATAATATTTTAGATCACATTAATCCAACACACCCCCTTGATCCAAAATTGATAAGATCAATTTGAAACATTTGACAATACATTATATCGAGCAATTAATCGTCACGTCACCACTACAAACTTATGACACTTCGACAGATCCATGCCTTTGGATGAACTTTGGCTACCACAGTTTGGTACCCACGTAATGGAGTCTTAATTCTTTAGACTCTAATTCCAAAAGATCAAGTGCCTTGCTTGATTATAATGTACTGCCACTGACAGTTCCCAAATAATGAAATTTAGTCTTCCTGCACATCTTCAATATGGCATAGATGCGTTGCCTTCAAATCGTATGTGATCGAGCAAATTACCTTCAAATGGTATGCGACATTCTCGCACCCACACACGGGTTATATGACCCTAAACACGTTTGAGTTTTACGCCCAAACTTTAAACAAAGTCTCATTGAAAGACTTAGACCGAGTCTCTTTGCTTGGACTCCAAAAAAGATAAATTTGCTCGATCAATATACTTTTCTCTCTCAAATTTTGTGAAGCCCATGTCTTCACTTTGTGACGCACTTCTCGTCACTCTCTTGTTGATGCACATCATCACCAACTATCTTTTGGGCTTATCTAGGTGGGCAAATGACAAGGGCCCAATATTCAGAGGGGCCCAATTTATAAAAAATAAAAAAAATAAAAAAAAAAACTATGGAAGTAACGTTCATCAGCCAAATGAGAGGAAAAAGTCAAAAAACACTTTTTGGAAATAAGCATAAAGAATATTCTTAATTAATTCCTAATTTGACTCTTGATATTTTGGTCATGTTTTTCATTACTCTTATCCAAATTCCAAAAAACTAAAAATCAATTTTTCTTATAAATTTTTTAGGGTGCTTTATTCTTTATTTCTTTGATTTATCCTTTAAAATTAGAATTTTGAATGGAGTGAAGTTTACGTGTCTTAAGTGGCTATTGCTTGTTATTCCTCATCTCGTCGATCCATTCATCCACCTTCGTTGTCTCAGTAATCCGGAATCAGGGTGTTCTAATCCCTATTCTTTTTTTTTATTTCATTATATATTTATATTAATTCTGTTGTTGTTTTTTTATTTTTTGTGGTAATTATTGACTTGTTGTTAGCGTTTTTTGTGTTGACGGTAATTTTTTTTTATTGTTGACTTGCTGTTGGCGTTTTTTAGTTTTGAAGTTGACTTTTTTTTTTTTTGCGGTTTAGCGTTAATCGTCATTGTTTGTGAATTGTGATTCATAATTTCTTTGTGTGTCATATTCTTATTTTGTTAATTATTGTCTTTGTTTGTGAAGTGTTAATTCATTTATTGAAGATGGTTTATAATGTCGCCTAAAAAATATTTACCTCGATTGAATTTTTTAAAAGGGGCCTATTTTAGTTTTTTGCCTAGGGCCTCAAATTATTTAGGACCGGCACTTACACTTTGTGACGCACTTCTCATCACCCTCTTGTTGATGCACATCATCACCAACTATTTTTTGGAGCACTTCCTCTCCACAAAATCTTGGTAGAGCACTTCTCTCTACCTTTCAATTATGGTACACTTCTCACCATAAATATGTGAAGCACTTCTAGAGTCATTTTTCTCTACCAAAATTTTCTCACCATTATTTTTTTGATTTCTTTTTTTTTTTCAAACAATTCACACACTTTTTTTTAATGCGGAATAAATCGGTACAAGGGCTACGTGGCTCACTTGTAACTAAAACAAAATAAAATTGTGATATTTTTTATTTGCTCTCAATTTTTTTCTTGATCACCCCATTTCGAGAATCGAACCTGGCTACTTGAGCGGAGATGACTTGTGCTGTCAACACCGTCTCAAGAGCTCTGATACCACAGAATAGACTAAAATATGAGATGAGAGTGAAATAATATGGAGAAGTTTAATTGTAAACTCACTCAATTAATCATAATACAATTAAAGAAGTCCCTAAATAGACGATATAGAGCTAACCACTAAACCATGACCTCACACACATAATGCACTACCCTTAATCCTAATAAGTAGACATTCCATAATTCACATTCACATTAGTAGAAACCTTATTAACCACTAATATATCAATAAAATCATCCATGCTGGTGCATCGGGCTCACTACATCCCGCTGCTAAAATTCCTACGATAAGACTGAATTATTTCAAAATTTGTAGACGTTTGAAAATTAATTAGTTCAAAATTTAGAATCAAAGTTAAAATTTTCCTACGATGCACATTGATCTTGACATTTTGCATGCATTTCTTCCCTAATGGCTGATTTACCTGAATACATTGGTCGCACAATCAGTAACTCCGACTGCCTTGAGTTTCAGTTGGGAAAAATAAAAATAGTCGAGTTTTAGCAATCAAACTTACGCCCACTAAGATGGTTGTTAAAACATTAGGTTCTGGTTCTGTATATGACAAACAACACAAATTCTTATTTAAGACGGATACCATATTCTCTCACAAAATACCCATCAAGGTGAGTGGAGAAGCACATGGGGGGTGCCCACCTTGTCCCCTCTACCCATTTTCTCTCACAAAATACCCGTTGCAAGATCCGACCCGTCTTAAGCAAGACCTACTGGACAAACAAATGCAATGCCTTAAAGTTTATGAATACTAGCAGTCTAGCACTACATTAGTTGCCTTGCTCTTGGCCTTGCATTGAAGGACTTACTAATCAGTGAGAAACTTTGCTAATACTTCTATAGGGCACCATGTGGACTAGCTAGATCTTCAGTTAAGTTTTTACTGTCATTCTGGGATCTGAACTAGTTTGGTTATTGTTAGGATTAACCACTGAGAAATGAGGATCATTTACTTCTTTTTCTGACACATAATTCTTGATCATTATAGAAAAGATTGTGTAAAACACTTTAAACAGGTGATGTGTAAGAAGATAAATTATGACAAGAAGTAATACAAAAGTGGGATAAGAGATCCTCTCTCAGGATTAACTATACGGCTATGATTGATCAACGGTGATGTGAGTATTAATTAATGCGTGAATGTGTAAGAATATCCCATATAATTAAAACTCCCTCTGTTCCGGTGAATAGTTTACATTTACTTTATTTTGTAAGGAGAAAATAAGCAATGTAAACAAATAACCGAGACGGATGAAGTATGCGTCTACTCTTAACAATCTAACAGGTGTATGAACTTAGGTTAAAATTGGTGAAGTTTGGGCTCGGATCATTAAAAAACTTGTGCGCTTTGCATATTATCAATACCTAATTTTAAAATTTTACAAGGACAGACAAATCAGGCTTATTCACTGAAATCAAAGGGTAATATTCTAAAGTCTAAGCTTTAATTAGATTTAATTTCCAATCAAATGCCATTAAGTCACACTCGAGTAGAAATTTAAGTATTGCTCTTTGATTTGATGCATTAAGAACAAAACTAGATAAATTGACAAGATGCACCAAAAAAAATAACACATGAGGTAAACTAATGTAGTGAATGATTGCCATAATTATATATGTAGCTAAAATCTACTCTAATCACATGGCTTTTATTAAGAAGGCCAAAAATCTCATTTCCTATAACTATATTTATTTAGTCGTATGGTTAAGACGATTTTAAACATGACTAATTGCGAGAAGGATAAGTGAAAGAGGTAGTTTTGCCCTCAATTAATAGGATCCAAAATTATAAAGTCCAAGGGCATAGACCTCAAATTTTCCATGCATAAACCAACAAGGGATGACCCCAATGGTAAAGAGTTCACCTTCTGGCCATGAAGTCAGGGGTTCGACTCTCATTTAGTTAAAATATAGCCCTGTTGGTAGGCAATCTGTAAACACCACTTTAAACCCTCAATAAGGCCGGTGGTTTGGCCTGGCCTTAAAATGGGTAAGGCCTACCCTTAACCTAAACTAAAATGTATCCCAAAAAAAAAACTTTTCCATGCATTACTCGGTATTTTGTACACATACACAAACTAAGGAGAAAACTGAAGTATAGCTTTTAATTCCCATGTATTATGAGCGCATTAGATTAGATAAATCAACAAGCAAAATAAAAATTAGAAGTATGATGGGTAAACCTTAGTTTACCTTAGTTAGCTCCTAATTATTAATAAGGGTAATTAGTAAGAGATGTAGTTTTACCCTTAGGATCCATGATTCTGAACTCTAAGGGCATAGACCTTGATGCTTCTTCCATGTAGTTTTTCTCTCTATCTTCAGTGCTATTAATACACCCACAGTCATTTTTATGACCTTGACAATTACTGTTAGGCTTCTCCCTTTCTAACTCCCTATACTTGTGCAAGTACCTCGTGATAACTTCAGCATAGCTGTCAAACCCTAGTGTGCTAAGAGCCCAACATATGTCGTCTCCACTGACCGTCTTTCGATTCTCCTTGTGACACTTGTCAGACGCCTCGCCTGTCACGAACCCTATGAACTCTGTTACACATTCTTGCATTGTTTCCTTGGACCCTTTGGAGATCTTGGCTGTTTGAGGGAGTATGTGTTTCATTATTCTTCCTACATTTGCTATTGGTAGTAATCTATCTCCCTCATCTACCATCCTTAGTTTCTTGATTAGATCTCGGTAATCGTGTCTACAAATCGACTTTTCAAGATATAGATTTGTCACTTTACTTTCTGGGAATGAATGAGCGGATCTGCTCTCTGTAATGGGTTTTGTATATATGTATATATATACTAGATGTATATTTTAATAAGTATATGATGTCGATTCTTCCTGTTTCCATAGTGTCAATAGATATTTTTTGGGCCCAGTCAACTTGGACATAAAATATTAGAACTTTTATAAATATAAATGAATAGAATGAATCAAAATGGAGTAAAAGATGCATATAGTTTGACAAAAGAAAGCCATATATGAATCAAAAAGGTAATATTAATAATGCTTTTGAAGAAATAATAGATTCTTGATTCACAAACCAATCTAGCTAAAATGTGAACTTAAACGTTACCTCTTTGTACTTGAACAAAAAAAGGCTGAAATGGATATATAGCTAAGAGTTGAGCTAGCCAAAACAACCAGTAGTCTGTCTAATTAGTTGAAGAAAGATTAGAAGCAATATTTGAATGACCTAAAACAATGTGGTAAAGAACAAAGAAGAATACCCTCAAAGTAGTATGGAGAGCCAACTTGGCTTTATAATTTAGGGCATATGGCCTTTAGGGTTTTTTTTATCTCTATTAGGTAGATAAGTATTCTACCGTTTTTGCTAGTAGGAGGGAAAAGAGCATGTTATTTAAATGTTCACTCGGTCCGGTTGAATTATTTTATTCCATTTTGCCCAAAAAAAACAAAGGAAGGAATAATAAATACGTGAAATAAATTAAACAAATAAAATAAAGAAATAATTTTATTTGCACATACCATCACTCTTGTATGATACCTATTCAAAATAAAAGTTGATAACAATTTATCGGGACCAAGGACTACTAGTTATTTTGCATCAAATTAATAATCACGGTTTCAGCCAACTCCAACATCCAATTGTATACGTATTCAAGTCGATTGTAAGGGCGCGTTCAAAGTATACCTCCCCTTGAAGTTTGACATTGCTGATCAAAGTTGACAAATGGGTCCTCCCAAAGCGAGTACGAGTTAGTTTGAATGAGCTTGAATCAGGTCACTTTAAACGGGTATATATTTTTTATTTTATTTTGGTGTGTTATTATTTGAGCTGGGTTCAACTATTACATGCCAATTTGACACGACTAATTTTTGAATTTTTGGTTTCCTTAAATTTTTGATTTTTTTTTAAATGATGCTAAAAAAATTAATTCTCGTTTTGGATTGCGAAATAAACTATTTCTCATTTAGGGTTCCCCGTAAGAATGTTTTTATAAAAAGCTAGGGGGCTTAAAGTTGTCATCCCCAATGATGGGTTTAGGATGGAACCGCCATGCCCAATGTCGGGTTTGCTATATAATATTTTCATTCGCATGTACCTAATATCCCTCCACTGGACACAAAAGTCATCATTGGGCATGGTGGCTCTATCTTAAAATCATTATTGGGGATGACGGCTTTATCCTAAGAAATAAAGCCCAAAAACCGCAATACGGGATGCATGGCGACTCTAGGCCCCTTAGGTTCGTATACAATTCATGCCTACGTGTATACAATCCATATTGGACTTCAAAATCTACACTTATTAATAATAAAATGAATCGATTCGTACTAATTGTTTAAGTGTGAAAAATATTTATGTCCTGATTAAAAATTTATATTTGTTATATTTTTCACTAACAAAATAAATTAAATGTAAGTTATTCATTGAGATAGAGGGACTGACAATTAACTAACCATTAAGTCTCTCGTAAGACAGATATATCCGTTTTAAGTTAAAACGGGTCAATTTGTATCCCACTTGTATGGATAAGACAAAAATAAAATATTTAGAAAATAACAAAATGTTTGTCTTATCTATACAAATCGGTCATTTTTTAAACCATTTTAATCATCTTACGGATACTTTCGTCTAAAATGAGAATTTGTGTTAACTGATAGTCTTAAACAAAAGCATGTTCCGACATTTGTACCGCAAAAATGAATGCTCCACGATTGCAAAATTGGTCCCCTCTCCCCCCTTTTCTTACCATTTGCATGGCCAAATGCTTTGATTAACCTTAGTTTAAGATTATTATAATAAATGAAAGTACTCTAATGAATGGACGACATTTGGCCAAGTTAGTACGTTTAGTAATGTCTTTAATAAAACCGTACCTATAAAGCTATAAGTGGGAAACCCTAGTGGTAGTAATTAGTGTTAACTGCCCTTTGGAATAGTAGTTTTTGTCACCCTATGTGGTGGCATGCATTTTCCTTTTGATTTTCAGTCTTATTTTATGAGCCCTCTACTTAATACTTATACTTGCTCAGTTGCTTTGTCCAATTAACTGTTTGTTTATTTTTTAGGGGATTTTAAATACCAGGAAGTCTTGTTTTAGAAGAATCGATCCGTTTTATTGCTTTAGATGTGTTAACCTCTCCTCACAAAAGAGCAAGTGGGCAAGTGGGGGATTATCCAATATTCCCCATTTGCCCCACTTACTCTTTTGTGAGGGGGCTTGATCCGCCTGAAGCGCGCAATAAGACCGATTGCCCCGTTTGAAATAAGAATCTGTGTTTAAATATGGTCTAAGGAATGACAAAACCAAAAAGTATCCTTAATCGTATCACTATGTATTAGTTCTATTTGGGTGATAAAACTTTGCGTAACCAATGTTACATCGACGCATGGCTAGGGATGGCAGTGGGTCCAAGACCCGACCCAAACCCGCCGGGTTGGACCCTAATGGGTCGGGTATGGGTCTTAATTTTCAAGACCCGAACGGGTAAGGGTCGGGTATGGGTCTTGGATAATATTTTAGGGTCCGGGTCCGGGTTTGTTTTGTAGGACCCGGACCCGACCCGTAGACCCGTATAATTTAAAAAAAAAAAAAAAAAACCTAAATCTATCAACAAACACAGCAGCCACACAATTCACAATTCAAAATACACAAACACATTACACAACAACACAAGCCCATTCTTACAACTCTAACCCTAAATCCCCAACTACTCACCTACCTCTAATCTAACCTGACGACGGCCGCCGCCAACGGACGACGACGGACGACGGACGACGGACAACGACAACGACGCAAAAGTAGCAGCAACCACAGCAAGTTCGTCTTTTTGGTAAATCTCTCATTTTTTACGGTTGATGTTATAATTTGTTCGTCTTTTTGGTAAATCTCTCATTTTTTACGGTATTTGTGTTTGGTATTTGTAAGAAACTAAGGATTTTGTGAAGACTTTGTATTTCATTTGCGGTTTTGTAAACAATTTGAATGACTCTTTTGGACTTATGGTGTAATTTGAATGGCTACTAAGTGTGAAGTTTAAATTGTCAAAAAAATAAAATTACGGGTGCTTTCTCAACTAGACCCGCGGGTAGACCCGACCCGGACCCGGACCCGGACCCGGACCCGGACCCGGACCCGGACCCGTTGGGTATGGGTATGGGTCCAATTATTTTGGACCCTTTAGGGTACGGGTCGGGTATGGGTCCAAGGTACGGGACACGGGTCCGGGTCCGGGTCCTACTGGACCCGACCCGGACCCGACCCGTTGCCATCCCTACGCATGGCTAATTCCTTTCATGACATACGCAATGCATAGGCATTGTCAACTGTAGGGGGTGCAAAATACGTTGCCGGCCGAAATGAGAATTAAAAGTTTCAGTCTGCTCTCCGGTCAGAGGCGGAGTTAGGATTTAAGTAGTATCGGGCGAAAAATTTTAGAATGAGCGAACAACTAATGACATAACGTACAATTGAAAAAAATCCAAAATTTTTAAGTAAAAGTATCGAAAAACTCAACTGCCAGGGGAGGCCTTGCTAGCCCCCCATAGAACTGCCAGTGTCTTGGGTCTAATTAACATTTTTTAACATTTCAGATTTCGGTCCGGTCATTCGGGAGGGGGTAGTCAAGGTTGTTAAGGTCCTAATGACCATTATAACTGATGGTGCTAAGAGGGACGGTGAGGGCACCTTCATCAAGTGGCCTGTGAAGGAGAGACCTAATAAGAGGTCCGAGAGGTGACCAAGAGTCGGACTACAAAAAAATTTTAGAACCGCACCCAATGGCCTGGGTAAGGGAGCTATTGAGTACGTAGAGGTCAAACTGTAAGTTTCTTAAACTCAATATTAGACACTTCTAATATCATTATACATTTAGTTTACTCTTAAACTAAATAAATCTTATGCATGCATAACAAAAGAATTAGAAGAAACAATTTCCTTACATTGATTATGAAAATATGGGCACAATATTTGAACTCCTTTCAAATATTGTTCTTGAGCTAGTAATATGAGGATGATCTTCCAAGTTTCAAATTAGAAACTCTCCAATTAGTTGCACCCAAGACTACCCTTAATCACTACTAAAAGATACTACACTAGTATATTATGGTAGTCTCCCTTAAAAATAATCTAATAACCTCTTATTACTACACTAGTAATGTTACTAGAAAATATGAACACTAGAAATAGAACTTCTTAAGTGTTAGTGAGTAGATGGAGAAAAATGTACAGAGATAAGCAAATTTTGCATGAATAAATAAAATGAGATGGAGTATGATATAAATAAGAGGAAACTTGTCCTCTTTGCTTCATCAATAGCACCGGCCACATGCCCCCATTGTGGGGTGTGTGGTCACTTTCAATTTTTCTTAACAATGTAAATAGGTAGTGTGTAAGAATAAGTCTAGTATATGATTACATCTAATTCTCAATTAGATTAATACACAAAAACTAATCATCCTCTTGTACACTACATAAAACCGGTGCACCCACTTAAAATGGATGTCCATTTTATTTTTGCAATATGTCATTTGTCACAAATGTGACATGTGACATGTAACATGTAATTTTGCTTATAAATGTGCATTTAACCAAATTAAATGCAATTTCATAACAAATAAATTATACTTAACATTTTAAGTCACATTTTATAATTACATGTAAATAAAATGGGTCATCTCATATTTGATTAAAATAATCTACAACAATTTGTAATTATAATTAACCAATTTATCTTATCTCAAATGTTTCATAAACATAATGCATTCTTAGTAATATAACAATTAAATTACCAAAATGAATCTTATTTAATCATATTAAATAAGATATATTTCTCACTTACAATTTAAACTTGGTTCAATTTAAGGGATTAATTAATCTGTATCGCTATACAATTAATTAATGTACATGATTAGGGGATTGTCCTTTAGGTGTGACCTCAAGGGATCAACTGATCACCACCGTCATACGACAGTAACGTCAAACTCAATTGAGCCAATCGTTACCGATTTATGTTGACCAGTTGACTATAATATTCATCATCCCTTTGTATTCTTATTATTGAGATTTAATTATGTGATCGCACTATTGTTGAGGACATTTACTCCAACAATCTCCCACTTGTCCGAGACAAGTGTGCGTCACCAATTCTCTTGTCCTATTACAATATCTCCCACTCAATGCAAGGTGTTTTGCAGGTCGTACTTGCATTTGATCATATCAAGAGTGGTTTCCTCGATCTGGAGAGTAACTGTCTGACCGGAATTATCTACCATAGATACCTTCCGAGCGTGGCCACGCATTTTCAGCTTACTCCTCCTCGAGTGGCCTTGAGATTTAAAACAACCCTGACAAGGGGTGGACAATTCCTATCGCACTATTCCCTTTGCATAGCCACAGCTCATCATGACCCAAAAGATGCCCATTTGACCCCAGTTACGAAGGTCGTAGAGCATAAATCAAAGTCACTCTGAAACTGTGCCACCTTAGGTGAGCAGTCTTTAGTCAAAGAATTGACTCAAAAAAATACTAGTAGCTCTTGCCACGACCAGGCTACAAGAATTGCCAGAATTCTATAAGCGGTCACTTCCCGACAGATTGTCCCTTACAGTCTGTCTATGTGATCGATTGGTCATCCCTATGACCCTATGACACTTGAACTTGTCATCAATCGCACCACAATCTAGTCACTTCGAGATGTCACCTCATAAAAGTGACTAGGGGCCAATGCTATGTTAAATCAGTCCACTTTAATGGAGTCCAAAATTGTCTATACAATCCATTTGGATATAACAAAGCACAAAACAAGTTTTAAAAACTCAAACGATAAATGTGATTATCATATATGAACAATCAACACAATGTTATTGCTTCATATCATATAATCTAAAGTTTCTTTCGTCTATGACAATTCACGACGATCTTATTAAATGCAATAAAGGCTTGGGTAGTGAATATATCATATATTCATTTATTCCAACCTTGTGAGTTGCTTTTTCCTTCCATCCAACGTTATTCCTAATAACATGAATTCATCTACGTACATGTCTAGATCTCTATCTAGTGTTGGGCTCTTTAACTTGAAAGATACTCCCACTCGTTATCATGATAACTGATAGGTATTAAGGTGAAATGAGCTACCATTAGCTCCTTGTAAGCCACCTTATTCTCATCATCATGTACTACGTCTCTATTTGTAGAATTTATAATGATTGACTCTTCAATCATCCTTTTAGTTATTCGCTTCTTTTATAACAAAAGTACGCCTAGGATTTCGATAAATCCTTTTATAAGTTTGGAAATTTGGGTTTGTGTAACCTTTACCACATTGTCAAATTTTCTCTACCAAACACAAGAATGTATCCCTAGTTCTCCTCAAGAACTCTATGGATGTTCTTGTAGGCTATCCAATGACACTCATCTGGATTGATTTGTTATGGGCTTGTCCTGCTCCTAGCATACAATTCATTTAGGTATGTGCATGATATGACACACATGATTGATATCACGTGATCAACAACTCTTAGGTTCAGTGGATGACTATGACCCTTTCATAGTGTTCCCACTTTTATCAACATAAACAACCTATTTAACTTGTTGAATAGATTAAATATCTTATCGATATAAGATACCATTTAAATGCCAAGCTAAAATCTTCTACTCCACAATAGATTTTGATTTCAGTATACACGTCGCCCTCTTTCATCCAACATTAAAATCCAACCACTCCTTTCCAAAAAGGTAATATGAATATGTCACTCTCAATGAGTGAAACGTCATTCACGTGGAGAACAATTTCTCCCACTGAACTTCATGTCTTTACATGATAACTTAAACTCCCACTTAGCTTCATGTCTATACATGACTTTAACTCCCACTGTATTTCATGTCTACACATGACTTTCGACAATTCGAGTGAAAAACTTCTTATATCTCATAATAGAAAAATATCATCATAACCTCTAGGTAGATACATGCATACAATAGGCTTGTGTCATGTACACATCCTATTCCAAATCCTTATTTGGACATGTGGTTTTGATGTGTATCTTGTACACACCTATTATAAGGTATTTCATTGATGATTTGGATCTAAGCATAGTTACGCATTAACTTAGCTTTTGTAGACATCTACATGTCTATCCATGCAACTACAATTTGGACAACTCCAAATAAAACATTTTCTTTGCATAGATTCCATATAATTTCATAAGTCTCTCATGTTTAGAAAATCAAATTTTAAAATTTCTAGGTGCTTCCACTTACATAGATCAGAATCTTATTTTCTCAAGAACATTTTCTTTTGGACTCGCCAATAGTCTAAGGATTCACCTAAGAACGCTTTCTTTTGGTCTCCTCACTAGTCTTGAGTCCAACCTAAGAACATTTTCTTTTGGTTTCCTCACTAGTTCCTAACTAGTTTTCCGTTGTGGCTTATTTTCTCCCACTCTATCTTTAGAAAAATACAACTATTTTCTTTAAAGATAGCCTTATGAGCCACAAACAATTTTGTACTCATACTTGTAAGGGAGGTAGAAGTATCACAACATGACTTTAAGTGATCTACTAAAGTCTTCTTTGTAAAAACATCGAATCTTAGCTTCAACATAGACTAGTTCTATAAGAGCTAAAGAGGTGTACTCATATTCATGTCAATTACAATCTTTACAAGTGGTGTGACCAATTGGTTTGGTAGACTCCCTACTTTGAGTTCAATAACTCAATTTTGACTTAGCAATTGATCTTTCAAAGTGAGAATCGAATTCTTAACCTTTTATTATAATGATCCAATCATCATAATATTAATATGATCAATTTGAGTCGATACAATTTATGTTATTTGTGCAAGTATAGTATGATGACAAGTTTTTAGAACTAAAAAGTTTCAACAAACCGAATGACTTAGGTTGAGAACCAAGTCACAAAATCCAATTACAACCAATGTCAATAAAAGGAATTGAACAAATTTCCATGTCAAACAAGGAAATTATAAAAGTTCTAAAAACAATATCTCAAAATACATCCCAAAATTTTGACAATTCAAAATGAGACCAAGCTTTCATAGGTCTTCAATCCTTGAAGAGCTTTCTTAGGCTTGCTTGTCCTAGTCTTAATCCTTGCTAGGATGCCCTAATTACAATTAAATAGGGTACGAATCACAACTCGTATCTTTATACCAAAGTTGAGATCATAACATAAACGATAGGGATAAATTACCAACAGAAACATCTTTCCAGTTTTGATATCTCCTAGATATTTAGTGCAATTCCTCTTCCAATGCCCTATGCCATTACAATGATGGGCATGGGAGAGCTATTCTCAATAGCTTTACCCTTTCCCTTGAAAGTGGAGGGCTTCTTCCCTTTACTACCACCTTTCTTGAACTTCCCCTTACTATTTTTTATCCTTGGAGGTGCTAACATTTAGTCTCATGTCTCTCTCAGCTTGCACAAGAATCTTGTGCAATTCATGAAGAGAGGTTTCTCATGTTATGCATATTGTAGTTTACCCTAAACTTCACATATGCTTTTATTTTCCCCAAGGAATGTTAGATTCGGTCGATAACGAGTTGTTCGGGAATGGTCACCCCTTGCAATTTAAGAGTATCGACATGCTCAATCACTTTGAGTATATGAGGGCTAACGTTTGGTCCTCTTTTAGGTTCATGTTGAATAATGTGGAAGCCGTCTTATAATTTAAGATCCTAGGAGCTTGTGAAAAAACATGGTCACAAGCTTGGCATAGATCTCATAGGTTGTGCTCATCTTATGGCACTCCTTTGAAGATCGGCCTCCAACGAGAAGATCAAAACGTTTTTGATTTCGGCGGACTCTTTGTGGCTAGCCTCATAGGCTCGCCTTGCGTGGCGGTTGACCTTTCATTAGGTGCGGTGGGAGAGGCCTTGGCAAGGTAACGAAACCTGTCGTCACCCGCCGCGGCCAAGCGGAGTTGCATATCCCAATTGGTAAAATTAGCGCCATTCTTTTCTAACTTGCATCGATCCATAAAGGATCGAAGCCATGAGACATTCGTGAGAATTGGAGCATAGGTGGTGGTGGATGAATTAGCATTTGCCATTGCGAATAAACAATTATGACTACAAATTTTAAAGACATAAAGGAAATGTCAACATTTATCATTTTAAATACTTGTAAACATTTTAAACAAGTTTAGCATTTAAATAGTGACCTCTACCCAACTATTATAAATGATTCCGAGATCCAAATTTATCCAAACATTTTAAACAACTCTTTAATCGATTCTACATTAGAACTCTCGGTCGATAATATTACATTAATATTTATCTTTAGCCCGGAACACATGCGGCTACGGTCGCGAATACTTCCGTTGAGCTCAATCCAAATTTCGAAATAATAACATTTATTACCCCACTTACCCAACGTAACAAGTTTAGCACCCCGGTGAGCCGAGCCTATTTCCTTGCGAAATTGGGATTCATGGGTTCTACATTTGGTAAGGCTTGATCTCAATTATTTATTATGAGAGGTCTTGTCAATTTATAATCTATCATGTTAAAGTGAACTAAATCGATGAATTAACAATTATTTAAATTGACACGGTCGAATACTCGATGAAAATGCATGTCATGTTATGGCGATTTGGCAATGCATGCAAACATATTAAATAAAAATGCAAGCATAAAAATAAAACTCCTAGTATGGCCTTTCCTATAATGGCCTTTCCTATAATAGAAAATCATATAATCTATTACAAGTTCGGAAACCAACTCCTTTGGTCCCTTGAACTTCATAAGCACGCCTCCCAAGGTCACCGTCTCTCTCTCGGAACTCCTTTCCGAATGGCACCGTCTTTGGGAAACTCCGGTTTTACAATTAGTTACAAAATATATAATAAAAATTACAATAATTTCCTATTATACATTTGTAAAATAAAATAATACAATTAAAGTGATTCGAGATCACATTAAATTACAACCGAATCAATATTCCCTTACATTTCGGGCAATATCGATTAAAACTAAGGCCATACAAGGAAAAAATTACATAATTCCAAATTACATAAACCACAATATGACATTCATAAATTGAAAATATGACATTCATAAATAAAATGCAGCATTATAATATGTACAAAACATGCTCATGTTAAATGCCAAATCGCTCTACTTAACGGTTTATATCGAATATAACCCGGTTTTACGGAAATGCGTGATAATAACACTTTAACATCACCAAACAATACTT